>LR752286.1:56735-95692 GCA_902729485.2 Mus minutoides | reverse complement strand
GTAGATTATCATTACAGAACCCATTTCTACAGGCCTTTTTGCAATGCTTTTAGAAACCATGGTCTCTAAAATAATTTCTGTACCAATAAGGAGCCAGGAGGAATAGTTACTGTCCTACTAGGGAAAACTGTACATAATCACATACATGCGTTTCTAATTATGATTCTGAGAGCCAGCCCCTCCCCCCCCCAATTTTAGCTGCTATGGGTTTCTCAATAGGATGTCATAATTGCAGGAATACTGTTTAAATTATGTTTCCCATATTACATCAAATTTGAAGCAACTTTAATATTTCTTTTTAACCTGCAGCTGACTTGAAAAGAACTCCAGCTGCATTGACAATTTTTAAAATAACTTTTAAGTGCTTCTGGAGGACTCCCTGAGAGATGTATTTCTATAGTACTCTTAAAAGCAAAACAGTAAGAAAACCAAAAACCCGACCATACAGATCCTGAGTATGGGATCCTGGATTGTTGTACTTTCATTAGTTCTATTATGACCTAGTGGCCATGAGTGGCCTTGGCAGTTACCTCTTACCTTTTCCAGCCTAATGACGAAAAACAAAACAAAACAAAACAAACAAACAACAAAACAAACAAAAACATGGAGAAATGTGGCTGATTCCTGCCTATTATAGGTTTATTAACCTGATTCATGTATTTGTTATTTTATTGCCCTCCAAAAATAGATGATGAACTGTATAGATAAACCCTCATTTTCACAATGAAACCAAAAATTCTTTGAAAAATTAAGAACAACTTTTTGTTGTTGTTGTTGTTGTTGTTTTTGTTTTTCGAGACAGGGTTTCTCTGTATACCCCTGGCTGTCCTGGCTGTCTTGGCTGTCCTGGAACTCACTTTGTAGACCAGGCTGGCCTCAAACTCAGAAATCCGCCTGCCTCTGCCTCCCAAGTGCTGGGATTAAAGGCGTGTGCCACCACGCCCAGCCTAAGAACAACTTTTAAGAAGTCTGAAAATCCCGACATTCTCCATGTCTGGCCTTCTCATTTGTTATCCCAAGCACTGGCTGCTGTGTTTCTGCCTATGCGTTTATTCTGCCTTAACTGTGCTGTGAGGATAACATAAACTTTGGAATCAATAACATGCAGTGAGTTTACTTCCTTGCTTCTCAATTACCTCGGAAATCTGTTTAAAGTGTTTTTCTTCTTCATCCAGAAGCAGCTTTTGTGGGTTAAAATTTTCTGTTTTTATTTTGTTTGTTGATTCCTACGTTGTATATCTTCAAATGCTGCAGAGATATCCCTGTCTTGTAGAATGTTGTAAAGTAGATGGATTCAGGTGCAGATGTGCTTCAGATGTGCAGTGAGTGTGTGAAGTCGTCCTAGTGAAGGCATGGAAACCATTTCTTATGGTGATACATTGACATGAGCCTTGAACATCTTCATTGAATGAGGACTTTCCCAAAACAGGTTACATGAGGCATTCAATTGATGGCAGATTCTGTTGTTTTCCATAAAATTTAAGAGGTAATATTGATCAGATTTATTCTTTATATTAGTTGTGTTGAAATGATGACTCTTTAAAAAGCATGATATATAAAATATTGAAAGTACCAGCTCAGGATATGTTATACTGTATTTCATCGCACCAATGCTAGTTTGTGCTATATGTAATTACTCAATTAACCACATCTGTGATACCTAATGGACTAGAAGTGCCAGACCGACATTTCTAGTTTTGCTAGGTAATGGAGTTGTACAGTGTATAATTGCAGTATTGAAATAGAACAATTTGGTTGGGATTTTTTTCCCCTTAAGATCTAGTTTTAGCATTTCTTAATCCCTATATACCACAATTTAACTTAGTTTTATTAAATACTATTTTATGGTATTTTCGATATTTTCTGAATATTCATAGTATTCCTTTTTATTTTCTAGTAAGGAATTAAGGTAGGTTTGGTAGCCTATATAATGTTACTTCTCTTCCTTTGTTTCACTATCTATGATGAGTCATTGCTAGTTGTTAGTTTACAGATATGGGCCATTATTGTAAAAAAATTGCACAGGTGGTAAGTGAACTCAGAACCTATTGCATGTTAGCTGGGCACTTTACCACTGAGCCACTCACTTCCTCAGCTGTATGTGTGTGTGTGTGTGTGTGTGTGTGTGTGTGTGTACCCATTCACACACACCCATTTATATGTATGTATATGTATATATATATATATATATATATATATATATATATATATATATATATATATATATATATCTGTAGCCTACCAGAAGAAGCCAAATGAACCTGAGAATAGATATAAATGTAGCCCAACATAGAGTTATCAATGTACACAAAACATTTTTGTGTTTTGTATCTTTTATCTTTTGCCCTCTTTTTTTTTTTTCCAAGACAGGATTTCTCTGTATAGCCCTGGCTGTCCTGGAACTCACTTTGTAGACCAGACTGGCCTCGAACTCAGAAATCCACCTGCCTCTGCCTCCTGAGTGCTGGGATTAAAGGCGTGTGCCACCACGCCCAGCTCTCTTTTGCCCCAGCTCTCTTTTGCCCTCTTAAGTGTGAACTTTGTAGACGACACCATTAAGTCACAGTGTCAAAAGGTTGGTCATGCCCGCTGGCAGTGCTGCATTGCAACCTTACTATTTTCAAATTTAGTATACAAAAATGAATAAATTATAAGTAATATTTTGAATGCTTCAAGCAAATTAAGTTAGTATGTAATAGTTCAATATTATAGGCATTATTTGTCTTTGTCACACAAATATAAGTTGTGTTTATGAGAAAAGACTATTTTAAGACAAAACAGAGAAATGTGCTCTACAGAGATAAAATATTCAGAAGTCTTAAGTTCCTAGTCTACTGGGAAAAAACTTCAGGAGGAGTCCCGACGGGTTGTGTCAGACACTTGGACATTGAGAAGACACACAAACGACGTGAATGAGTTCACTCGTTGAGAGTCTCCCGGGTCTTACGATTGTCTCTATACCCGGGTCTTACGATTGTCTCTATACCCGGGTCTTACGATTGTCTCTATACTGGTTTGGGAGAGGGCATCTCATAACCTATGTATTAAGAATCAGAAAATTCCTGTGTGGGGGACACCTCAGTATAAAAAGGGCAAGTTTCATGTAACTAAAGTCATTGTGGATCCAACATTGTTGATAATTAATTAGTCTATGAGTAAGATTAAAGAATGATGTTTTATCAATTTCTCTGTGGGATAATCTTTCTAAATTTTCATAAATCATTTCATTTAGGTAACAATATTTAGTTGCCTGCATGCAATTTAATATTATTTCATCACTGTTAATATCCACTACCTTTAATATTGGTGCTACCTCCCACAGTCCAGAAAATAGTCATTTTTCTCATTTTATGTCTTCCAAGTATTGCCATTTTGTTGTGAAGAGTTTGAACATTAGGACAGCAACATGTGACCAAAAATCAAAAATAATTTAAACATGCTTAGTTATAGTGCAGGACAGGATCATCCTCCCATATGCTTGTGACCACGTTTTCACCATTAAGATGAACAAGAATTCTTTATATCATCCAACTCTGAAGGCTTTAGTTTTCACTGAAAATGTCTCATCATTTGTGTTCCTCCCTGCCTTGTCAGCATCAGGACCACTGAGGTTCCTGAGGCTCTAACATGCATTAGAGGTCTTTGAAGTTAAAATCCAGTGCTGTCTGTCTGAAGGAGGAGAAGACACTTAAGTCTCTTCTAGTGGATATTCCCTTCCAGAATAGGCAAAGCAGTTGATTGTTGATGTTCTCACAAGCCACATGTAGTAGCCCTTTCTCTGCCCTCTCTGTCATCCTGCTGTAGGGACCAGCCCTGCTCCTGTCCCTTCTCCTCCTGCCCTCCCCTTCTCCTTTGTACTTTGCCCCTTGATTTATGCTATTCTATTTTCAAGAAATACAAATTGATTTTTTAAAATTGAAAGTGAAATCAGATTGCTTTTGGAGTGTTTCTCCAACATTCTTGCTGTATTGTAGGTGGTTTGCACTACAGTATTGTCCCTGTGAGCTCAGTGCTCGACAACAGCTTTTTTGACTGACTTAATGTTCACCCAAGTTGCACAATTACACACTTCTCCTTCTCCCCAGTCTACAGTAATGACCATTGTACCTTCTGCTCTATGATTGACTGCATTCGATGCCTAATGTCTGAGGAGTCGTGAAACATCATTTTTTCTGGATCTGGCTTCTTTCATTTAGAACAATATCTTTCAGGTTCTTCCACATTGTGGCATGTGCTAGAATTTCCTTTTATTTTAGTGTTGAATAATATTTCTATATATTTATTTCCCATATTTTCTTTATTCATTCTTCTGATAGACATTTAAGTCGATTTTCTATCTGTGCTATTATGAGTAATGCTTCAGATAATATGCATATGAATAGTTAATTATGCATCTCATTTAAGTTATTTTGGGCAACTATCTAGAGATGACATTATTACCAGAAATGGTAATCTTTGAAAAATAACTTTCTTGGGTAACTTCATATTGTCTCTGTAGCTGCTCCATCATTTCACATTCATACCAACCATGCAAAAATCTTATATTGTATACACCTTGACAACATACACCCTCAACAAACACACACACTTACACAGCAACCCTCCTGACAGACAACACATACACACACACAAACACATAGCACACACACACACACACACACACACACACACACACACACACACACAGAGACAGAATAAGAGAGCACTTTCCTAATAAGTGTAAGTACTTCATTTTATTTTGATTGCATGTCTAGATGACTTAGGAACTTAAGCACCTCCTCATACTCTGCTGTCCAATTCTATGCCTTTTTCATGAAATCTCTTTATAAAGTTAGACTCTTAGGCTGCTGAGATGGCTCAGTGGATGAAGACACTTACAATCATTCCTGATGCCCTGACTTCATTCTCTGGAACCCACATCATAGAAGGACAGAGCCAATTCCTCCTTATTGTCTCCTGACATCCTCATGCACACACTATATGCACACATACAGTAAATAAATACAATAATTACAATATATATCATAAACTTCAAAAAAGTATAAATCTAGGTGGAGAATATATTATCAGTCTCTGAAGAGAATTTCTAAATCAGTTGATTATGAGACCGTGAGCATTGAGCCATTTAGGTTACATGATTTGAAAATATTGTGATATTGATATTTATGTCAATCTATCTTAAATTTAACCTTTGATATTCATAATTTTTATCTGAGGTTTTAAGAAAAATGTAAAAGTGTTTTATTAAATTTACTAAGCTATCTTAGTTTTTTCCAATTTCACTATGCATATGGATAACACTTTTATTGAGATAACGAACTTTCTGCTCTCAAGATGTTTAAAGTATATAAAAACGGTTAATCATTGTTCTTTTATATACACTTCAAAATAATGACAAACAAGAGAAGAAATTTAATTTGGTTTGGGAGATTTTAGAGAATCTAACTTACAAACAGTCCCATGAATCATGTAAGTACAGGATGTTTTACGTATATGACTTAGGCAATAATATAAGTATCACTATTGCTCCCAGTTTAGTGACAGGCTAAACTACATTATAGTCTAAATTAAAGTTCCAGCAGATTAGTACTACAGTAAAATTCCATGAGGGTTGAACCTCTCCAATATAGAAATGCAAATGAATCAACTATGAGATGTCATTTTGATCTTCCACATTGACAGTGCCAAAAAATATGTAATATGATCCCAGCTCAAGGGACTAGAAGTTTAACTCTTGAAGGCATATAAAATGCATCAAACTTTGATGTGATAGTTTATGTTATGGTATATCTTCTTTGATTTAGTGTTCTTGCTACAAGAAAAATTTAAAGAAAATATGAAAAAGCCATNTAGTACTATGTCCAATTTTCTGAGGAACCGCCAGACTGATTTCCAGAGTGGTTGAACCAGCTTGCATTCCCACCAACAATGGAGGAGTGTTCCCCTTTCTCCACATCCACGCCAGCAACTGTTGTCACCTGAATTTTTGATCTTAGCCATTCTTACTGGTGTGAGGTGGAATCTCAGGGTTGTTTTGTTCTGCATTTCCCTGATGATTAAGGATGTTGAGCATTTTTTCAAGTGCTTCTCAGCCATTCGGTATTCCTCAGTTGAGAATTCTTTGTTTAACTCTGTGCCCCACTTTTTAATGGGGATATTTGATTTTCTGGTGTCCACCTTCTTGAGTTCTTTATATATATATAAAGATGTGCAAGGAAATTGAATTAAAATATACAAAAATATAACAGTCAGTACTTATAACTTTCAGATACTAGGTTTTTTTCAGAAGTTTCCCTATTATATGCTGTTTAAAAATTATATTCTGAAGTTTTCACTGTTAACCAATGTGATTATAAAAGTAAAAATGAAAAAAAATTAAACAGGCTATCATAATTAGCTAAAAATAAATCCATATCTATGAAAGTATAGGGAAATCATTTTGTGGATATGGTCTGAGCTAAATTCTTTTTCTGTTGACTTACCTATTATTGGGTTTTGTGCCAGTAAAACAATATGCAGTTACCATTATATTTGTTATGGTATGGCATGTGCAAAATTCATAAGAATAGCAAAATCATTCTAGAGAACTGAAATTAATGAAGTGACTCCCACACAGGCCTTATTTGCATATTAATTTCAGTTAATGTTCTTATGGATGTGACAGACTTATCGTAGTCATGCAGTATTTTTAAAAAATCCCATACTGTGAAAGCAACAGAATGTCAGGCAGTTGCTGCAGACCATTTTTGGTATGGAAAACCACACTCTGAGAAGGGACTTGTCTTCGGAGTTTTATTTCATCTTTTGTTGATCACACACCCACTAAACACACACACACACACACACACACACACACACACAAGTTGACAGAAGTGGGGTTTTTTTCCTACTGAAAATGACTATATCTGCCTTTTGAACAAATAGGTAATTGTTGTTTCACTTAAGGAAATTACATATAAATGTGAATTAGAACTAACCTCAGGGGTGTTCCATTATCCTGATCTGCGACTGGTTTTACAAGTGCTGAGAGATTTTCTCAGATGTCTTCAGGTTTTAAATGTCTATGTTTTAGGAGACTTGTTTTCTTTTATGGGAATTGTTGAATTGGTGTTGTTTGTTTTTAATGGCATTTCTCAATGGCATTCTCATTCGTTCAAGTCAGTTTGATTAAATGAACTTTTATCTCATTTATAATCGGAAATTTTTACAGGCAGTTGAAGTTCCTTCTTCCTATGTTTCATTTTTCTCTTTTCCTCTTTCTCTCTGGTCTCTTACAATTCTCCTCTGCCTTTGAGCATCCTGTGCACTGTATACGTACATGGACTGGCACTTTATTTTGCTAAGTGTTTCACAGAACCAGGTTATTAATTACATTTTGTTTTTATATCCTTCGTCTTTTGGATTGAACATTTGAGGCCTTTCAATTCTTTTTTTTCCAATTTTTTTATTAGATATTTTCTTAATTTACATTTCAAATGCTACTCCGAAAGTCCCCTCACCTCTCCTCCCTCCCTGCTCTCCTGCCCACCCACTATCACTTCTTGGCTCTGGCGTTCCCCTGTATTGGGGCATATAAAGATTGCAGTACTTTCAATTCTCCTCCTCCTCCTTATTTTTTTTTTAAACAATAGGGTTTTCTTTTATATAGCTATGGCTGTCCTAGAACATAATATGTAGCCTATGCTGTCCTCAAACTCACCATCCTCCTGCTTCTGTCTCCCAAGTTCTCTAATCAGAGTCATGCTCCACCATGCCTTGCTTAATTTGTTTCTATAAAATTGCTGATGTTAGAATTTCATTCTGTGGGTTTGCTTTGAAAAGAACTTTCACCACAAGCAAACACTAGCTGTATAGTAATTTGCTTTGAATGTTTAGGTGAAAAGTTTTTTTTCTCTTTTAAAGTATCATTAATTATTGAAGTTGTTTTGGTTGTTACATTGTTAAAAGGGAAGCATCATTAGTGTATTTATGTATCAATTATCAGTATGTCATTTTAACGTGTTCTTGATTGTGTGTGTACACTGAAGCCTACTTTTTTGTGAAGTGGAGATTATTCTCCTACTGATTCAAATTTGAGTATCTAAGTCAAAACTCTTGGTTATTTCCTCCTGCTTTTGCATTTCATTGCTTTACTGCAGTGCCACGGCCTGCCCAGGGTATGCTGAAATTATGCTTGTGTTAAGTTTCAGTTTATTATAACCATGTAAAATAAAATCCTGCCTTAGCCAGTCATGGCCAGTTCATCATTACATTAGTAAGCCCTCACCGACAGCATGACTTCTGCTGTGTTCATGTACTAAGGTTTCGTTATGAAGAGGTTTGTGGGAATGTCTTTTATTTATCAATAGTTACACAGATGTCAAGTCCCAGAATCAGAGTGGGTAATTTTGCAGCCAAGACTATTCATATCGGAAACTATTATCTTACATTAATTCTTATATGCTGCAGAAATTGGAAAAATTTTAAAGAGAAAGTTAGTACTTTAATTAATGTGGTGACAAAGACCACATTATAATTCAGATTTAAGACGCATTGGTATTTAACCTGCAGTAATTTAGGTTGAAGGATTTATATTAACACGAGGTATTTTAATGTATATGACTTAGTCACAAAGGCAAGAATGAAAAAGACAGCCAGCAGTTCACAAAGCAAGGATGAAAGTAAGCCAGCATTTTACAGACCTTTAAAAGGGCATGTTGAGTGTTTCTGTACTAATCACTCTATAGTTCTGCACCTTTTAATTAAATTAAGCACTAATTACATAGTTTCTCCTCATTTTAAGCTTTGGAATGTGAGTCTGTTAGGGGAGTACTTAAATTGAATCCCCATTTGGATGTCTACATTCAACGACCTAGGAATGTAGAGACCACGGACATAGTTACAGTAATAACTCCAAAGCTTTGCATTAAGGAATATAACTGTAATTTTTTCATTTAAAGGCTCCCTGCCCCTTTTAAAAGATTACTTCTTGATGTATTATAGAGATCTGAGAATTTCAACCTTAAAGATCACTCATGTAGAAAGGAAGAATTTTGTAGATTTTTGAGACTATTTGAATCTTACTTAAGAAAACAAATGCAGCCTCTCATATATGAACTCTTCCTTAGTATATATAAGCCTCTTAGAAAACCAAATGAATTGAAGATAGTCTTACATTATTGTCATTAATTTAGTTAGTATGGCGATGGTCACTGTTGTGTAATGAAACAGGATTTTGCATATTTTTTCTCTTTTGCCTGGATGTTGTAATCTGCTAACCCTGACCCAATTAAGAGCTGGCTTAAATTCTTCCAGTATTGATTCATGGTTCTTTTGTATTAAGTCAGGTAGAAAAGCAAGCATGCTCCTTCGCAGTAAATGTTGCTGCCTTCCTGCAGGTCCCCAGGGTTTCTGACAAGTTCTTAGTTACCGCTTCTCTGGTCTGACTTTGGAACCACTTAGTTCTCAGCTCATACACATTTTGGTGGCTTTGGTGGTCTTCGAGAAGCATAGGTTTGCACATCATTTCATTTGTTTATTCAGCAAACATTTGCTGAAGGTTTTATTTATTCCAACTACTGTGCTAAAGATAAAAAAACAAAATGAAAGGAGTTGTTTCCAGACGCAGACGTTTTTGTGGTCAGGGATAAAATAACCACCAATATGATACAGTATAATATCTGGCTAAAGTAGACATGTCTGACAATGTCTCCTTGAGCCTAGTCCCTGAACCAACTAACCTCTGTGAAGGAAGCAGTCAAGGGTTGGCTGCTCAGATGGGAGGAGGAGGAAGTGCAAGGAGTTTTGCCTTCTGGAGTAAAGGCAGTAGGAGTAATGAGTAAGATTCTAAACCTGTAGAAGTAAGTCGGATTGTAAAGTGCCTTATGAGCAATGTTAAAAACTTTGGGGTCTCTAAAAGGTTTTAGACAATTGCTCTGTTTCAGAGTCTGACCGTCTCAAAGGATGCAGAAAGTCAGTCACTCAAGTGTGATGTAGACTTAGCAAGTGCTCTGAGTGGTAGCTGGAGACAAAGGAGCCATTACTGATGTTGGCAAGACTTTGGACTGATGGTGACTGTGGTGAATCCTTGGTGACCCTTAGGTTCTAAGCAAGCAGGGAAGGGCACAGCTGACGATGCTTTGACAGAAGGACTGGGGTGGCAGGAGACGGCACCATCACCTATGTTCACTTTATACAACTAGTATTTGTCCTGGATGGCAGCTTGGCCAGTTAGTCTCGGTTACCCATTAGGTAGCATACATAGGTACCCATACAGTCCTGGTGTGATTTCCTCACAAGATCTATGACTGGTGATCTGTGATTTGACTCCTGTCTTTAAATAATGGCTTTCCAGAATGGATAGTTTAATGATAAAGGCATTTATTAGGAACTATCTTTGCATTGAAATATATAATAAATCACTAAAAGGGTAAGGAATTCAAGTAGATTGTAGTGAAGTGAAGAATACAAGAGAAAAATAGAAATAACTTTGTATTATCAGCTCCTATAGATTATAACACCTGGAAGTTTAGGCATTAATTATCCTCTAATAAGCTTTGAGTATTGCACTCTGGAGTCTATTTTAGAGAGCATCCTGGTCTTCCTTTGATTTATTTTATTTTTCCCTTATGCTACATGCTGTCTTAGCATTCTAGGAAAGTAAAAATTTTAAATTGTCACCATTGGAAATGAAACTTTCTCTTTCCTAGAATAGCATTCATCCCCATAGAATATATTCTTTCCTACTAAAATAGGTTATTCTATTTTTTTTGTGTGGAATGGTGTTCAGAACATTCGAATCTATGGGATGATGAGTGAGGAGAATTTTGGGTGCACCACTGTCATTACCACTTTCTTCTGACTCAGCTTCTTTCACCTCCTACTCCAACCTCTGAGCCATCTCACCAGAAGGTATCTTGCTTGGGCATGCTATACTCTGAATCTTAAGCTGCACTGGAGTTAACATTGTATCACATGTGAAGTATATCTCAAAACTCCACAGTATGTAGCACAGTAGAACTTGTACAAAGGTGGCTTTTAGTGCCTATGAGAAGTTGAGAATCTTTAGGCTATAAAACACCAGGGTTCACACTTAGTACTGCCTGTCAGTCCTTAGGATGAAATGAGCTTGAGAAAGAAATGCAGTCAGTCCTCTCTTGAGTATGGCATGATTTCAACCCAGTCTTCAGAAAGGTTCCCTAGTGTAAGCCACCCTTTATTTTTGCCTTACAGTAGATATTGTTAGTCTTTAATTAGATTATCACGGACTAAAACAGTCTCCCATTATTCTGAATGGGGAGTTTTAATTATCATGATGATGGGAGACACTTATTTTCTTCTTTGGTTATCAAGTGAGAACAAACTTTAAGGTAATTACAGTACAGATCCAGTCTGAGAGTGGCCGACTTCTGGCTACTTTCCATATAGATATGTCATGCAATTGTTACCAGAGCTGACTTCCCACCCAATATACATATCAAATTGTCAGTGTGCTCAAGGCCTTTGGTAACCCTTGTAAATGACCTGGGTGTCCTCTGGGTTTCACATGCCCATTACTAGGAGTCTTCGGAAGGGTCACTCTTGAAGACGCCAGGGTGCTTACACCCCTTCCCCATACCTGTAGTTCCAGTGCTCTCTTCCAGTACTCCCCAGGTCTGTTCCCATCTATTCCCATCCCAAGCTATCCTCATTCCACTCACAGCACAATCTATTTTATTTCCTAGGGCCAGCCATGCACCCTCACTTTGAGCCCTCCTTGTTACTTAGCCTCTCTGGGTCTGTGGATTGTTACTTGACCACGGGGCGTAATAAATGAGAATCTGATTTCTAGTTTTCTAACCCCTATGGCTTGGGTGAGTATAAGGACTGCATAAGGAGCGAGTGTTTTTTTATTTTGTTAATATTTATTTGACATATGTTGTGTTTATAGACAGGAAAAGTGAAGATTTAAAAAATATAACTGCCTAGTTAATTTTTTTTAAGTAAGAGCAAATTTTGGGAATATGTAGAATTTATAATGATGCATTGAACTTTTTCTGGCATTTTCCAAGCTTTATTAAATTTAGACTGCTTTGGGGAGGTAATGAAATATTAACTTCACAAACTTCAGGAATCTGATTACCCATAGCTAGGGTCTGCTTAAGCATTTAAGGATTTTCTTAGGCAATTGGAGAATAAAACAAATACTCTAACCTAGCAAAACCCATGACAGACAGGCTGTCCCCAGCATCCTTTTGTCTGTCTCCATATATTCTACATTTGATCATAATCAGCAATTTTATTTTTTGACTGTGGATCCAGTGCAGTATATTCTTGCCTTCAGAACATCTCTTCTCACTGCCTTTCATCCTATCATCTCTTTGTTGAGGAGTCTTTGATCAATCATCTAGGGATCCCCATTTCTCTTCGAATGCATCTAACACTTTTGTCTCTTTGTGAGTCCCATAACTCTGTCACTGACACCCTCCCCCTTGTAATTCTGTTCCAGTTTTTAGATCTTTTCCCATTCTTACAGGATAGTGTGAGCCTCAGTATTCCACAGTCTTTTCTGGGTGCTGCTGCTGATTGTACCCTCCTGTGTAGTTGTCACCCATTATACTATTCCTTTTTTTTGGTTGAGAAATGAAGAAGTCTTAGTTCTAGGGCCTCACAGGCTAATGGAGAATTCAGATAAATTATCAGTAGCAACAGACTGCATCTGTGAGAAGCTAAGGGGAGACCCCTTAGCCCACTGCCTGTTAAGAATGGTTTTTATTTCTTGTCCTGTTCTTTGGACATTTTTCTAATTGCTCTATTTTTCTATATCAATGAGAGGATATTTTAAAAATATTGGTTGTATAAGAGAAGAACCTTGTTCTTTGTGTACTATAATGGTCTCACATGTGATTGCTTTCTATTATAACAAAGTTAGTGCTGGCCTAGGGGATGCCACCATGAAAACAGTGCACTGAATCTTAAGTTTTGTATAGATGATATTCATCTTAATGCCTTTTAGATATTTTTCTTTTCTTTCCTTTTTTTTGGTTAGATATTTTTCTCAATATACTTTAGGCAACTTCACTCTCTCTCTCTGTCTTTCTTTCTCTCTGTCTTTCATTCTGTCTCTTTTCCTTTCTTTCTCTATCTGCCTATATACCTCTCTATTTTTTTTTTGAGACATTTCTCTGTATGGCCCTAGCTCTCAGTCTGTAGCCCAGGCTGGCCTTGAAATCAGAGATCTGACTGTATCTATCTCCAGAGACTAGGATTAAAGGCATATCTCACCAAGGCTTGGCCCAACTTCTTTAGTTCTTCTAGTCAGTATGTGTCAATTGGACATATATACAGAATTTAGGTGATAATTAATGGGGTTGCTAATAAGAAGGTAAACTTTCAAAAAAGTATTATGAAGAAATAGGCAAATATACATAAAAGATATTCCAGAGCATAATTAAAGGTACTTTTATTAGTTAATTTTCTCATTTATATTTCATAGATCTCTATATTTTCCTTAGTGTCTGTAGAATAATGTTTTCTTTAATCTTGGCACAGATATGTCTATTAAAATGGACACTAAGAACATATTAATCCAAACTGGGCTTCACCAAGACACTGGTCAGAAGCTGCAGGAACAAAGAAGATGTTCCTTAGACTGTGGATTTGGGAACCAGAATATGGTTTAACTTACTTCTCCAGGGGATGGAAGAAGGGGCCGAGAGGCTGCGAGCATGTACTGCTCTTGAGAAGACCTTAGTTTGGTTCCTAGCATCCATATCAGATGGCTCAACATCACCTTTGAATCTGGCTGTAGGGAAACTAACACCTTCTCACCTCCGTAGGCACCTGTGCTCATGTGCATATACATACTTAAACCTATGCACCTGCCCCCCCCCCCCACAAAGGCAATTAAAAATAACAAGTAAAACATAAGAAAATGAATCTTTTAAAAAGTTACTGTACTCTAACTGAACTTCTATCTCCTCAATCAGAGCTGCTCTTTGCAAGCCTCCCTTCCTGCCAGTTATCTTCCTACAGAACAAATGTGCTTCTATACAAAACACCAAGCAGCATCTCATAGAGACATGATGAATTGTTTTTATTGCCCCTTACCTGATTAAGTCACTTGCTACAGTTTTGTGATATAAAGATAATGGCACTGTCAAGTCCCTCCGGTGTGCTGTAGTATCCCATGATGCTTTGTCTTATCCCATGATACTCTGTCTTATCCCATGATGCTCTGTCTTATCCCAGGATGCTCTGTCTTATCCCATGCTTCTGTACATGGTCTTTGCTCATCTGTAGTACCATTTCTTCCTGTAAGAGACACATTTCCCTGGCATCACCCTGGGCTCTTCAGTCACTGTGTTGTCTGTCTTCTGTAACTGATGTGCATGGCATAATTGTTCTTATATTGTAGTTTGTTTCTTTCCTTGGAATTTATTTTCTGCTAGAGTAAATGTAAGAAAAGAAAATTAAAATTGAATTCAAAATCTGTGCTGGAAAGCCTGATGAGTTACAGGTGTAGGGCAAAGTAGGGACATGCCTACATAAAAGCTGTTTACTCCTCAGCTGACGACTCTTTGCCTTCTTTGTCTTCCTTATATGGTTTGGTTTAGGATTAGCCAGATGCTGCTCTACTACCCCAGATAAGCACCTCCCCCCCCCCCCCCCCCCCCCCCCCCCCCCCCCCCCCCCCCCCCCCCACCGCCTTTCAGAGTGCTGACACCTGCAAGTTCTGATTGCTCGTGAATAAGCTGCTGATATTTAAATTGATTAATCATGTGTAACCATGCCAATTTCTACCCTTCCTCCACCCTTCCTCTATATAAACCCCTAGCTTTCGAGCCTCGTGGTGGTCGATTCCTCTGTCTCCCTGTGGGAGATATGTATTGGCCCAGAGCTCCATAAATAAACGGCCTCATGTGTTTTTGCATCAAGACAGTCTCTCCTGATTCCTTGGGTGTAAGCCTTCCCGAGACTCGAGTGGTGGGGGTAATCTCTCTGGGTCTTACATAAATAGTCACATAATTGATTTTGTGTGACTTCAGTATGTGACACAATAACTGGAGCATGGACATACTTATTTGAAGGATATTAACAGTGCTAATATTAGACAGAGAAAAACAGGTTTGGAGATTCAGTGGTATTTGGTTTTATAGATCTTAATGCACAACAGAAGAAGAATTTAACTGCTTTAATACATGCTTAAGGATAAGTTAATATTCTTCATCTTCCCATACCCACTTCATTTTGTGCCTGTTAGAGATATCACCCAGCATCTAACCTGTCCTTCTCTATCCTCCATGAAGCTATAAACCATGGGTCACTTAGGTCAGATGCCAGTGCTTGTAAGTTCTGTTACTGATGGGGGGAACATGGCAGAATGACAGATTAAAGGCAGGGGAAAGAAGCATCAGTTTTCCATTATTGGATGGTAGCATGTCCAAGTTGAAGATAAAGTTGGCCACAGGCAACCGTGTGCCACAAGTATTGGTGATGGTTTTATGAAATTCAGGAGCATTACTTCAGAGATTGGACAGCACTGGCCCCATTGGCCTATGATGATAGAGGTGGCCGTTCTTGTTTCTAGAAGGTCACTAGTGATTGTAGGCTGTGGCCTAGACTAACATGGTAGGTTTTTGACTTTGGTTGGCTATCCAGTTTTTTGTTCTGTACTTGCTAGTGTGTTTTTAGATGCACACAACAAATAATAGGATTGTAACAGTGTTTAAGTAGAAATGGAGCCGAAAAATAGCCTATACATGCAATATTAAGATATAGAATTTTGTTTAACTGGCACTGTTAATTATGGAGATAATGATAAATGTGTATTTCCATAACCATTCATTTTATTCTTGGCTATAGATCCTAATATTATTATAATTTTCTACTTATATTCTTAGAGGAATATGTAAAATTTTGCTCATATGTTACTGAAAATAGACTCATGGTTTTTTTCCCATCCAAATACACTATCCATATTGGTAAAATTTTATTTGTTAGACTTATAGTATAGAAAGCATTTGGGAACAGAACCATGAACCATGAACAGAACCTGTACTCTAAATAAATTTCTATAACATGATGACTTTTAATAAATTAATATTTGTTTTCTTGTGATATATTTGCTTCACTATATTTTAACCATAATCCTTTTATATACCATGTGAAAAAATCAAAAGCTCTTCTACAATGAAGAAAGGATGCTGCGTGTGTACAAAGAGACATTAATTCTCTGATCGGTGAGATGACCATATTTTAAATGAACTCTTCTACCCATAGGTGGTGTGTAGATCTTCTTGAATAAGAATTATTTTGCATGCTGGGCAGTGGTGAGATATGCCTTTAATCCCAGCACTTGGGAGGCAGAGGCAGGCAGATCTCTGAGTTTGAGGCCAACCTAGTTTACAGAGTGAGTTCCAGGACAGCCAGGGCTACACAGGGAAATCATGCATCAAAGAAACAAAACAAAACAAAACAAAACAAAAACCTAACAAAAAACCAAAACCAACCAACAAAACAAACAAACAAACAAAAACCAACCAAACACACACACACACACACACACACACACACACACACACACACACACATTTTGCACATAATTTCTTCCATTCTGTCAACTGGTCCAATATCATTTACTTAGAATGCTCAACTAGATGGGGCAAATAATTCAATATTTTGATTACTTCTGCAAGATTGAGTTTTTTGTAGTGATCTTCATTAGGTGTTAGATGTAAAATCTTACTATGGCACTTACAAATGTACAATTTCAGCTGACTCAAAACTATAAATAATGCAAGTAATTGCTACTTGACCATGACAGCTGTAGAATAATTTCTGCAGTTCTTTCCTTTTTATCTACAATCTCATGCACAGATTATGGCAATATTATGAGATTTTGAAAAATTACTGTTTCTCAAATTATTTGCAGGTAAGGCTCTGTGCTTTAATCTACAAATCAGTGGTTTATTTAATGATGTTCTAGTTTATATTTAGCAAAACAAACATAAGAAGCTCAGCTGAAGCTGATTCTTGTTGTATCAGTATCTTTACACAGCTGGTTAAATACCATATTGTACTTGTTCTTCCTCCTTTCCTATTTAGGATAGCACATGGGACTTGTGTAATCTCTGCTTATTTTAAGCTGGCACAGAAGAATGGTTCTCAGCAACTGGGAGACAGTTTGTGGAGCTGAAGGATATTCTTATGAGTTTAGGCTAAGTGAAATCATCATTAAAGAAGACAGTTTTTTTTTCCTCTGCAGTTTTCTCTTGAGAATTTTCACATCGTGATGACAGATGATACTGTAACATTTTGTCACAATATACTCAATAGATTTTTTTTCCTGAGGATAGCAAGCTTAATTCTGCTAATATCTTGATTTTTCTAGAACCAGCTCAAGTATAAAGTTAGAAAAAAGGTCACTTAGTTGAAGTACTCTTCAATATTTGTTATACTATAGCATTTTATTACAAGCTGTCAATATCCCAGTTAGTAATTTATTTTCTAAAATGAACACAATATACACACACAGACACACACACACACAATGATAATTAGTATGATCCCATATAGAATAAGTGAAAGGTAGCTAATATTTCTAGAAATTAAATTAAAAATTATTGTTTTGATTATAATTGCCTAATTTCTCCCTTCCTCTCTCTAAGCCCTCCTATATACTATATATACTCCTTGTTCTCTTTTGAATTTGTGGTCTTTTTAAAAAATTAATTGTTGTTGTTGTTGTTGGTGGTGATGTGTATGTGTTTATTTGTGTGTGTTGTGTTGTGTATGTGTGCATGTGCCTGTACTTTGGTGTTCTTATATTTAAATATATAAATACACTCTCCACTATTGGGTAACGAGTTGGTGTTCTCTTCTCTGGAGAAGACTATTTCTCCTCTCAACCTTAGTTGCCTGTAGCTCTCTTTACGTAGGATTTAGGTATGGCCTTTCCCTGTCCACCACACCATGTCATTTGGAGTCAGCTTTGTTCAGCTCATATTCACACAGTCATTTTGGTGGGACTTTATGGATCATGTAGCTTCTGACATTCCCCGCAGATTAAAGCTCACAGAAACCTTTTTGTTCCACTGGTTCTTATAATCTGTCTGCCCCCTGTTCAGCCATGATCCCTAAGCCTTAGTGCAGGAGTTGTGTTATAGATGTGTGCATTGAGACTGGGCTCAGAACTCTGCATTTTAATTATCTGTGGTTTTCTGTAATGGCTTCCATCAGTTGCAAATAGAAGCTTCCTTGATATGGGGTGAGAACTACACTTAACTGTGAATACAAGGACAGATGTTTAGAGTGTAGTTAGGGATTATGCTGCTCTAGTAAAGTAGCTGTTGTAGGTTTTCCTAGGAGATACATCCCTTTACTAACTAACTATGGGAAGTTCATTAGGTTTCCAGAATTCAGTTCTGACTTCTTCTTCTTGAGTGAGGGTCTTAAGTTCAATCTGCTTTTAGCTACTGCCAAGGTATGTGTGCTGCTACTGGATTCTTATGGTTCCCCTTGCCCTGCTGATAGTTTTTTGTAGCTCATAGACATCAGAACTGGGTAGAACTACTGCTTGGCTTTCTTCTTTCAGACGGCTGTATGACACCTTCTGGTTTTATGATGGTTTGAATAGAAATGATCCCTATAGACTCATGTGTTTGAATGTTTGGCCCATAGGAAATAGCGCTATTAGGAGATGTGACCCTGTTGGAGTAGGTATGGCTTTGTTGGAGGAAGTAGTCACTGTGGGGACAAGCATTGAAGTCTCAGATGCTAAAGCCCAGGCTCAGTTGCACCTAGTTCTTTTCCTGATGCCTTGAGATCAAAATGTAGAAAGAACTCTCAGTTCCTTCTCCAGCACCATATTTTCTGCCTTCTACCATGCTTCCCTCCAAGATGATAATGAACTATAACCTGTATGCCAGCCCTAATTAAATGTTTTCCTTTAGAAGGGTTGCCCTGATCATTTTGTCTCTTCACAGCAATAGAAACCCTGACTAAGAGAGGTACCATGAAAGCTAGTCCTTAGGAAGGAGGCTTTCAAGTCAGTCCCAAAAGAGAGGCCTCTGGGACCTGTGTCTGAAGTGCATGGTGCCTTCAGCATTAGATACTTACCTTCCACCTCTGAAGGTCAACCAAATGTAATAGCAATATCTTGCAATGTTTTGGGAGATTTTTGGACAATCAGGCTACAACCTAAAAGAGAATTTCTTATACCAAATATTGGAGTTTTTGTTAGATGATCTATTTCTTTTGGGGAACATTGTTAGCCCACACAGGAAAGTTTCATTTAAACTATATGCATATATTTATTCACCAACTTATGTGTACTTAGATATATTCAGGGCAATATTAATAGTATGTCCTTATGACTTTTTGAGACATACTTACTGTCAGTTTATCCTCCTGCCTCCATTTTCTGTATTTGCATACTCAATTCAATTCCAATCAAAATCCCTATTTCATTCTTCATAGAAATAGAAAAACATCTTAAAATTCTTATGGAATTTCAAAAGACCCCACATAGCCAAAACAGTTTGAACAAGAAAAATAAATAGTGCTAGAGGGATCACCATTTCTAGATCTCAAGATATATTACAGAGCCCCAGTAATGAGACAGTAGAGTACTGGTACAAAAACAGGCATATAGACAAATGGAGTAAAATAGAAGACCCAACTATGAGTACACATACCCTAAGCCACTTAATATTTCACAAAGATGGGCTTTTGCTCTTGAACAAAGAAAATGAAAAAAAGTGATTGAGAGATATCTAACAAATGTTAGTCTTCTTTAGCAACTAGGGAAATGCAAATAAAACAACTTTGAGAAATCTTCTGACGCCAGTCAGAATGGCAAAGACAAACAGAGCAAGCAGCAGCACATCCTGGAGGGGAGGCTGGGAAAGGGAATCCCCCAGTTCTTGTTGGTGGGATTGTAAACTGGCACAGCCATTATGGAAACCATGGTAGAAAATCTTCAAAAAGATACAAGTAAGTCCACCATATGCCCAGCTATACTATGCCTTGGCATATGCCCAAAGTTCTCAACATCCTACTCCAAAGACCATTGCTCAGTCAATAGCTAGGACGTGCCACCAGCCTAAGTGTCCTTCAAATGATGAATGGATGGTGAACAAATGGTACATTTGCTCTGTGGGATTCTATTCAGCTTTAAAAAACGTGAAACCATGACAGTACAGGTAAGTGAACAGAACTACAAAGATCATTTTGAGTGAGTCAAACCTGTCCTAGATTTAAAATTTTACTTTGTTTATAGAAAATGATAGTGAAGGATACAGTGACTGTGTATATTACTCCCTTAAACCGGTGCATAGACTCACCTGATCCCCATCCTTCCAGAGTGCACTTGCCAGAACTGACGAGTCATACGGATGCATCATATTACCCTATGTCTTTTCTTAGTGTGAGGATTATTCCATGCCCTATGTGTTCTATAAGTTTAGACAAATTAAGAATGACAAGTGTCAATGCTATTATATACAGAATAGTTTGATTGTTCTTAAAATCTATGACTCCATAAAAAATTTGCTTGAAATTATATGTATATGCAAAATTTAGAAATTTAGTTAAGAATAAATAATGAAAGGATAATTTGTATATGTTTTTCATGTGAGTGATTTTTAAATTTTTTTTTTAGATAATGTCAAATTATACTTACAATTCTGGGCATCTTACTTTACATGATATGTAAAGACATTTCACATGTTTGAAATTTATGATGGCTTGTCCCCATTCTTCTGCCTTCTTAAAAAATTGATTATTTTATTTATATTTCAAATGTTGTCCCCCTTCCTTACCTCTGCAACCTCCCCATCTTATTTCCCCTACCCTTTGCCTCTAAGAGGGTACACAAATCCCTCTAGGATCTCCCTTCACTGGGACAAGTCTCTACAGAACAAAGCGTCTCCCCTCCCATTGGTGCCACATGAGGCAGTCCTCTGGCACATATGCAGCTGGAATCTGGACCCACCCATGTATACTCTTTGGTTGGTGGTTTAGTCCCTGGGAGCTCTGAGGGATGCCAGTTAGTTATATTATTGTTCTTCCTATTGGGTTGCAGTCCTCTTCATCTCCATCATTCCTTTCCTTAACTCTTGGGGTTCCCAGGCTCAGCCCATTTGTTGGGTCTGAGTATCTGTGTGTGTCTTAGGTGCTGGCAGAGCCTCTCAGAGGATAGTGATACCAGGCTCTTGCCTATAAGCACATCTTGGCATCAGCAGTAGTGTCGTGGTTTGCTGTCTACAAATGGAATAGATACCAAGGTGTGGTGGTGGTCTCTGGATGGTCTTTCCTTCAGCCTCTGCTCCATTTTTGTCCCTGCATTCCCTTTAGACAGGAACAATTCTGGGTTAAATATTTTTAGATTGGTGAGTGGTCCAATTTCTCCACTGAGGGCCATGTCTATCTACTGGAGGTGGTCTCTTCAGGTTCTATCTCCCTGCTGTTGGGTATTTCAGCTAATCTTATCACCAGTGGGTCCTGGGAGCCTCTCACATCCCCAGTGTCTGGGACTTTCTAGTGGTTCTGCCCAACCCAGTTCCCTACTCTGTACTGCTACTTTCCTGGCCTTTTGGACTTCTCTCCTGTCTCTTCTCATACTTGCCCTGCCCCTCTTCCTCCTCCCCTCCCCTTTCCCACCCAGGATCCTCCCTCTACCTCTAGTGATTATTTTATTCCCACTTTCTAAGTGGGAATGAGGCATCCACTCTTTGGCTTTCCTTCTTCTTCAGTTTCATATGGTCTGTGAGTTGTATTGTGGGTATTCTGAGCTTTTGGGCTAATGTCAACTTATCAGTGAGTCCATACCATGTATGTCCTTTTGGGTCTGGGTTACCTCACTCAGGATGATATTTTTTAATTCCATCCATTTGCCCGCAAACTTCATGAAGTCATCACTTTTAATAGCTAAAGGATATTCCATTGTGTAAATGTACCACAATTTCTGTATCCATTCTGTTGAAAGACATCTGGATTGTTTCCAGCTTCTGGCTACTATAAATAAAGCTGCTATGAAAATAGTAGAGCATGTGTCCTTGTTATCTGTTGGAGTCTCCTTTGGGTATATGCCCAGGAGTAGTATAGGCTAGGTATTCAAGCACATGCATGAATAGGACATAACTAATCTCTAGCCCAGGACATTAATGGAATATTTTTTATAAAGGACCCATTGGCTGGAGAACCAACCACAGACACCCACGTGACTTTACTGGTTCTGAAAGCTGATGCTGGAGTGTAACTTTTGCCAGTTTTTGTTGTATGAATCACCAAAGTCATCATGACAATATATGCTATCCCAGTGTCTAAATCTGAATTCTAGTTCTATAATTTTTCCACTGCAGCATGCCAGTCTCCTACTGTGTCCGCTACTTTGCTTTTGGTATTCTGTGACTGCTTTCTTCTCCCGTTGTCATTCTCTAACCCTTACACTCTTTCATAGCAAGCCCAATGTCTTCCATATACAAGGGGATTAATATGTTTATGTTTTTATGTCTGCTTAAGGGTTTTCTTAATTAAAATAGGTATCAGGAAATACTTTGCCCATGAAGTAGCTTTCAAGTAGCCATGCTTCTAGAGTGTTATTTTTTGTTTCCTTTTGGAGGATAACAAGAAGATCATTCTTCCAGAACATTTTTTCCAAGTATGTATGTATGTATGTATGTATGTATGTATGTATGTATGTATAAAAACATTTTTGTTCATATTTCTCCTCTAATTATACTTATAAGGTTAATTATTAGTGTGGATGTTCTCTTGACTTAGGACATTAGTGGTTAGGCAATTCCCTTTTCCCAGATTTTTTTCTACGTGTTACTTCTTTGCCATTTGGGAAACAATATTCACATTTATTCTTTCGCCCCTCTGTACTAGTCTTCCCATAATTTTGCTTTGGAAGCCAGCACCATTAAAAAAAAAAACACCTTAGTTTTTTGCTGGAAAACCTTTGCTGCATGCTGGATTTGGACATTGGTTTTCCACTGTGACAGGAGAGGCAAGGCTAGCATTTCAGTAGAGCCTCTCTTTCTTCCTAATATCTTCATCCTCTCATTACTTTAATTCATGATAATAATCTGCACATGCTCTGACTATTAAATCCTTTTAAGCAACCATGTTTCCCAGAGGCCACTCTCTGTTTCTGAATAATTAGTTTCTTCAATTCATTTTAGTGTACGAAGTTAATGGTATATGGGAATTCATGCTCTTCCCAGTGCAATAACCTTTTGCTTAATGTATGAGATAAACTTTCTTGTTCTTTCATTGCCTATGGAACTGGCTGTGAGAGGATCTCGTAGTCTATTCTCTGTTCAGGCTCCAGCTCATTCGGGACTTATGGTTCTAAATAGTTGTTCCCTGAACTCTGTTCCTATCTTCACTCCTTTTTTTTTGTTGTTGTTACCTCACAGCATAGTGAGGTCTCTTCAGAAAGCCTTGATGACATCCCCAGTGTTCCCAGGAAGGGTGCTGAGATTGGGTTTTGTGTGTCCTTTTTAACAGGTGCACAAAGAAGTTATGAAGCCCATGTCTTTGGGGAGTTTGGTATTCAAACATGGCCGACTGAGTTTTGAAAATTTACCTTTCTGCATCATCATTATTACTGAGAAATGGGGTCGATGTACTTTCAGAGACAAGCGGACTCGGCTTCATGTGACATCCTCACACACACGAAATGTGTCTCAGGGAATGCAGCATAGGGTGTCTTCATTCTGCACCATCATTGGCTCAGAAATGAAACTCAAAATACTCTCAAGAGATATTAGAATAATGTTAGACTTAAATAATAAAAATCAGAGGCTACCATACTGTTGGTTGTAGATAAATCCCGAACACATTGGCTCCTGAGAGTGAGCTTCTTCGTTTAAAAAAATGGCACACTCAAAAATGGCTCAAATGATGTCCGCAAAGGAGCGTGGCTTTTGTTATGATTCTCCCCTTAAGGGACAGTTGAGAAGACAAGCTTCTTTGTGTTTTACTACTATTTGTTAGTTTATATGGTGATATCTCTTTTGAAGAGCAAATATTGTCCTTTGAGGATACCCAGATGAAAACAAGAAATGTAGGAGAGGGTAAATGTACACTTAGAAGTGCACTTGCGGTTTGAGACATTTGTAATCTGGAGCTCTGAAGGTTCAAAGCCACTGATAATTGCATAGAAAGTTATCACTCACTGTTTAATTTCAATGATGGTACAAATTAGCAAGGTAATGGTCTATCTTGAGGCTATTAATATACTTGACCATAACACTTCCTGAACATCCTATTATAGAATTCAGGCCTTTGGAACCTAGTGTAAAGCTAGGGATGTTAGACCTCTAGTAATTGTCTTAGAAATAATTTGTGTTAAGAACATATCCTTACAAACAATTCAATGTCATGCTGCCCTAGTAACATTTCCTTTGAAGGCAGAATTTGAAGTAATCACATTAAATGCAATAACAAATAATATTTTTTTCATAATTCCCATAACTGGAGAGACATAGAATAGGAAATGAAAGGGAGGGAGGAAGAAGTGAGGGAAAAAGGGAAGAAGGAATAGGGGGAGTAGGGAGGGAGGGAAGGAGAGGGAGAAGAAGAAGGCGAGAAAGAATGAATTTAAGTTTATCTAGTAGTTAGTAGCTTTAGGTTATTTAATGTTTATGTGCCTTAATCTCATCACTTTAAATGGGGATAGTAATATCTCCTTTTAGAGATGTTGCAAAGACTGAATATGTATACACCCCCCCCACACACACATTCAAATTTGGTTGTTATATCTTAGAAAAGCTGTATATTTATGAAATATATATTGATTATTTTGTTGTTGGCACAGTAGTTGTTCACAATAGACTTCACAAATAGCCTTTTAGAATTTATTTTGTGAATCTTGGTTCACACTGTGATAAGCAGAGTTCTCACTACTGAATCTATAATAATTAAGAAGATAGCCTCCGTACCTCTTCTTACATTTTTTTTTTCCTTTCTGGAGTTCCAGAATATAAGTCAAGAACAAGTAAATACATGAGAACTTGTTTCTATAACATATGTGCGTTCTGTTATCCAGAATGCTGATGTGGAGTTCTAATATAAATTGGTAGTCAGGCCCTTTTTAAAGAGGCGACATTTGAGAGGAGAGGTAATGACTATGAATGGACCTTGTCATAATCTTGGGCAAGAACATTCATTGAAGTTCCTGCCCTGCTTGGAGAGTAAAAGGAAGAGTGATGATGCTGTAAGAAGCAGACAGGAAGAACTGGCTGAGGCTGTCACATAGCAAGCTCTGGGCTTATGGGTCTCACTTAGGGTTTTGGTATAATTTTTTTTGAAATAAAATGTTTTTTATTTATATCCCTCCACATAATATTTTTATTATTTGGAAATTTCATACAACGAGCCCTATCACAGTCACTTCCAATTCCTCTCAAGTCCACCATAGCCACCCTTGTGCTCCTCTCTCTTCTGAAGAACAAAAAAGAAAAGTCAAAACCTAAAACCACCAAGTCCAATTTGTGTTTTCCATATACTCATTGGAGCAAGGTCAAACTCCCCAGTGACCCGCCTGTTAAAGATAACTGCATCCATCCCCACCCCTCTGCCAGAAGCCATCTACTGCAAAGAGCTATACTTCAGCATCTTTATCACAATGTTTTAGGACTCTCTTCAATAACTTCATGTTGGGACCGCTTCTCTGGGGGTGATGGGAGGACAGGTTTGGAGAGGTTGGCCCAGTGATCTTCAATGTCTTATTCTCAGTTCTACGAGTCTGCATACTCATAAAACTCAGTCGGGGATCAGCATTAATTGATGGCACTGCAAAAGAAACTTCCCTGCTCATAGTAGCTGGAGGTCGCATGGATTGTGGACATCACCATGGTTTCTGGGGACAGCACAGACTACAGATGTCTTTCAACGAGACTTGACCCAGAAAATGAATCATTCTTCCTCTCGATATTTTGGTATGGCCAATTCAGAGTGATTGTGCCACAGTCAGAGTGTTCTAGACTGGACCCGTGTGAGATGCAGGCTGCTGTATATCAGGTTGACCTGGGCACAACCATCCTGTTTTGGCCCCCTGCTGTCCTACCTCCCCAGCAGGGTAAGCAGTGTGAGGGGAGGCAGTAGAGGTGGTGAGGGCAGCAGCTCCACATGACAGGCCAGTTCTGTGGGCTTATCAGGCAGTGACAGGGTGGGGTGTCCTGTGGTGGCCTGCTCCTTTGTCTTCCCTTGCTCCCATATCTGTCACCACCACAATATCGCAAGTTCTGCTGCTTTATTCTGTCATAGCTTTTGCCCTGTGATGTAATTTTGATATGGCTGGGAAATTGTGGAGGGGTTTTAAAGAGGAGAAAAAAAGAAAAGAAAAGAAAAAAGAAAAGAAAAAAGAAACAAAACACCTTTTAAAATTAAGGCCTACAAGATACCCACAGTAATAAAAACAAATAAGTGCAGGGGAGACTATATTAATCAGTGACAGATGACCAGATGTCCTCATATTTATAGTCAGCTTTGTCAGAAATTAAGTTGAGTATAAATATCAGGACTAGTACACACACAAATATATATATATATATATACACACACACACACACACACACACACACACACACACACACACACACACACATTGAATAGATGTTTCAAATAATAAGGCTTCAGAATAGGGCCCTGAAATTTACATAAAGACTTTATAAGCAAAAATATTGGTCATTTTCTTACTGGTTGAAAGTCCTATTTTGGGGTGTAACACATAGAGTTACAAATACTAATGCAATCAGTGGAATGCTCACTGACCTGTGAAACAGACATTTTCTGGTTTTTAGTTTCTTGCTAAAGTCTTTGACCGTCAATATTAGTTATTAATTCTATTTATAGAAACTGTGCGGTACATATCACTGCTGTCTGTGGAGCCCTGTTTTGCAGTTTCAGCAATTTTGTTTGCATCCTTCCTCAACTAGTTTGGATACAAAAAATACCCAGTATTCTCTTTGTGCACTGTTAACAGAATCCTGCTGGCTTCTTTGTTGTGGTGCCTCCTCTTTTCCTAGTAGTTTAGCATTTAAAAGAAGTTTTGTTTGTTTGTTTGTTTGTTTGGTTTTTTTAGGAAACAATTAGAGCAGAGATATAAAGGCTTATTTTAGCTTTACCTTAAGGATCAAATTGTTCTGCCTTCCTTTAAAAATGTGTTGAACAAAGTAAATTCCCACAGTGTTTATTTGGTACTCATTACTTTGTCCTGAAAAACAAAGGCTTCTCATCTTGGCCCAGGGCAGATTTATGCATATGTTTCTGCTAACAGGTAATGACCCAATCCTCTTCCATTCTCAGAGGGAAGTATACCTTATAATATGTATTTAAATGATTGCACTTATAGCATTCCTGTACTTATGTTCTGGGTTTGCTTGGAAGTCGGCTGTGTGACCATGGGTTTGGGAGGCCAGCCAGCCTGTATGTGAGTTACTTCATGGAGAAAGTGTGATAAGGAAAGCTACACCATGTCGGAATATTTTTGAGGACATTAATATTTTATCCCTCAGTACTTAGCTAGTTTTAGGGTTACAAAGGCTTAGAACAGTGGCCCCTAAACACATTTATTCTGTTATACTATTTATGCTCTTCTGTTCTCTTATGCCCTGGTTAGGGAAATGCTGGTCAGGACCACATTTGAGGTAGTTTGAGATTCTTGTAACAACTTAAGCATTCCTGAATATTGGTTTTAGTTTGGTAGTCAGAGCAGACTTCTTCCCTAAGCTCCAGTCTTCCCATCTTTTTCTGATGATCATATGTGAAGACTTTTGGAACACTTCCTATGGCAAAAAAAGTGAGAAACAGCTCAGTCCAACCCAGGCTTATTTTCTCACACTGTAAACTCGATTCCTCTCTGCTGTGTTACATAGAATATTACAAACTGAAAGTTGGTTTTGTTTTGTAAATCGCATTGTTGATAAATTTTTTAAAATTGGGAATAGAATTATTCTATTGTCAATCACCAATTTTGAAGCCTATTTATTGATCTTTTGTTGAATAGAAGTGTTTTTATAATTCTTTGAACAGGTTGGTTTTTTGGGGAGTCTTGTAGCTCTATTGATACTCAACAAGAGGTCAAATGTTAGATATGCCATTAGAGAAAATACATTCTTAACTTACTGCCCTTTTCAACTTAGACTTCATTTAAAAAATAGAAAAAAATAAACAATTTGCTATCACTGAAATACATGGTCTCTTTGAGTCATATATTTTTCTTTAAAATACTAGAATATAATTATTTTCACAAGAAGTAAAAGAGCATTAATATTTTTATTATATTTGAATGAGCATGCTATTTTTTGTGAAGCAAAATAACTCTATATGCTCAGTAACAGGCTCTTTTAATGTAGAGTTAAACCAATACTCATGGGGAAGTACTGGCTTCCAGCTTCCTTGGCTTCTAGCACACTTGGCCTACCATGGTTGCACAGATGTCCCTCCTCCTCTCTCATGTGCAGCATCAAATGCATTCTGTTCTGCATTCCCTTGACCTGCCAGAAAACCCACAGCTGCTAAGGTGGAATATACAAGTTCAGTCTTGTGGTGTATTGTTATTCTGCGCAATCTTTCCTCCTCAGTTTTGAATGCCATTTAATAGCAGATAAGCCTTCTTGGCCTTGTACCATGATGTGAACGGCAGTTAAAAAGTGACTGGAATAGTGCTTTCATGAATAGACATCAAAATTATTTCAGAGCCTGCTCTGTAGAGATGGCTCAGTCATTAAGTGCATTGGCTACTCTTCCAGAGGACCTGAGTTCAATTCCTAGCATCCATGTATAATGTAATCTGATGCCTTCTTTCTTATATGCAGATATACATGCAGTAGATCACTCTATATACATCAAATAAATAAATCTTTAAAATTTATTCCAAAGCATATATACATAATATTTTTCTCATGTTAAATGAATTAGTTACCCATGAGCACCCCGAGAAGCAGGTATTATTTTGTCAGAGAGTTCAGTATTTGCTGCAGTCCTGAAACGAGACCATGGGTGAATTGAACGTTAAACCTACCAGCACCTGACATGTTATTTTTGGCTCATCCTGGGAAGTTTGTGGAAGTGAGTTCTGCATATTACTCTCTAGTCACAATCCTTTGCCTGGTATTTTATTTTCAAGTGTCATACAATGTGTCCATGTCTTCAAGCTATGATAGGAAGCTTTAACTCTGCAAACCATAAAAAGATTACAATTCAAAAGTGACCATGGAAGAACCCTTCGATGTGAAGAGACCATAACTCGAGGGTATGTACAGGATAACAAACAGGATGACAAACAAACAGCAAAAATGTTGGGGCATAACGTTAAGTAACCCGTGAGCAATTCCTTATTCTCTCTGAGCCCAAGTCATGGCTTCATTGTGTGGAGTTTGGAGAGGATCCAGAGGAACCCAGCAGAAATTATTAAAAGGTTTGAGAACTCTTTCTGACTGGAAGTATAAAGGACTGGGTTTATGTAGCCCAGAGAAGTGAAGTCTGAATAGGGACTTAATTACAGTTTTCAAAATCACTGAACTCAGAGAGACAGGGGCTATGTGTAGTGCCCAAGAGGACATCTTTTGACAGCACTGAGAATGTGGCTGGTTGCCTTTCTTTTGCAATGTTATGAGTGATGATGGGCAGCGGTTCTTTCTTCATGGCATGGAGCAGCAGGCAAGGGCTTGCATGGCCACACGAGAGGTTTTCAGATAATGTTAGAAGCTGGTAGCTCAGTAGAGCTTATGCCTTTATCGACTTTTTACTTTTCATCGACAAGTTCATAGCCCTGTTATTTGTGGGAGTCAATCTGATGACGTGATATATGTCTGCAGGGTAACTAACAAATCCATTACCCTTGCATACTTTTGTGTGTGTGTGTGTGTGTGTGTGTGTGTGTGTGTGGTATTTAAAATTCATTCTTTTAGTTGTTTTGACTTACATGGTATATCTTTATTATGTTAGCCATTGCAAACAATAGTTTGTTCCGGCTTCTTCCTCCCATCTGTGTGTTTTTACCCTTTGATTAGTTCCTCTTTTCCCTTCCCTTCCCCTCCCATCTTCTAGCCTCTGATACCCACTATTTTTTTTTGATATATGGACTTGCAGGGTTCAGACTACATGCAGAATAGACTTTAGACTGAGTACAAGACAAGCAATTTTTTCAATTATTTTATTAGATATTTTCTTAATTTACATTTCAACTGCTATCCTGAAAATCCCCTCTCCCCTCCCCCCTCCCTGCTCCCCTGCCCACTTCTTGGCCCTGGCATTCCCCTGTATTGGGGCATATAAAGATTGCAGTACCAAGGGGCCTCTCCTCCCAATGATGGCCGACTAGGCCATCTTCTGCTACATATGGAGCTAGGGACACGAGTTGTGGGGGTTCTGATTAGTTCATATTGTTGTTCCTCTTCTAGGGTTGCAGACCCCTTCAGCTCCTGGGGTTCTATCTCTAGCTTAGAAAACTTTTCTGATTAAAAGTAAATTCTTTCTAGATACCTTCATTCTAAGCTATTAAAAGTAGGGCTGGAGTGTGAAAGACAAAGGATCTGGGAGTTTCCCATGAAGCTGTGTCGCTAATGGTGTCAAAAGCTACATTGATAAAGTCTCACCAACTGCCTTAACATAAACTGAACATGGAAAAACACCAAACAGACATGCCAAAAACGATGGGGTAGACCATGGGGCCTTAACCCTATACAAAGAACTACAGGCAATGAAGAAATACTGAGAGTGAGAGAAATAATCTCCCCCAGAATGAGCACAGCAATTGGTTGTCCAAAACCAAATGATGAGCCCTGAAAACATACATACAAGTAATTTATGTCAATTGGGCAGTCCATATTCAGGAATGCATATATACATGTGTGGGTGTGTGTGTATACATGCAATAACAATTGATAAAAGGAGGCCATGAATTTGAAAAAGAGCAAGGAAAGGTTTGTGGGGGTTGCAGGGAAGAAAGGAAATGATATAATTAATTAATATAATTATATTCGACAAATTTCCCCAAATTGTGATATGTAATTACCTCTCCTTTTGCCTTCCTTGAATCTAGAGATAATATCCATTTTGGTACTTACAGGTCTATCTGAGTTTTAAGGGAGGGATGGCTTCTAATTAAAGTGACATTGATAGGAAATGCAGAGAATCCACTCCTATAGATGATGATGGGGGCTGAGTTCTGTCTTTCTTCCTGCGAATGTTTGGTAAAGAGAGAGAGATGCCTTTTAATCATATGTTCTGGTTGTTGAGATAGATAAGAAATTATTGAGTAGTACAGTTGGGAAAAAGAAGCATAAGAAAGCGATTGCATGGGGTTGGCATTTCAACTGAAATAGGTTTGCCAGAAAAGCCTCACATCTATGCCTCCTTGGATTTTCTGAGTTGACTGTTTGGGGATTCGACCTTCTTGCTCCTTGGCTTGTCACAGCCTGGGTTATGTTTGGCACATACTACTTTCCTAAGGTTGCTAATCCCTGGTATCAACAGAGCATAGGAGATTCAATTCATTTATTCTATTTTTATCAACACCCCTGAAGACATTTAAGACAAGCCTATGCCATAGCAGTATGACTGGAATTTAACAAGCACATTTTAACTGCTCTCTATATTTTAAGAGGAATCTTTGTCATTTTCATCTTGCTATATATTGAGTGTTGCATAATGAGTGAGCTTTACAAATGGCACTAGGCAATGGGGTATAAAGGATCAACAGCCTTATTCTTAGAAAGACTACTTAATACACTTGATCCCTGATGGCGGGTCAATAGCATGACCTTTGTATTAGAAGGAAAGCTCTTTTAAGCAAAATTAAGAAAGATGGGGCACCTCTTGTCTGAGCTCAGGTGGTGGTTGAACAGAGCTTTGTTTTCATCATTGTAGCGGCAGGGTAAAGAAAGACAGATGTTTAAATATATAATATAGCCTAGAGATTCATGTGATTCAAGTGGAGTGAGACTTCTGGGCATTATTTTTGAGGACAGGGATATTTAAAGAGATTTAACTGCTCTGACAGGTATTATATTCACTAATTAAATTCAAATACAAAGACATTTGTATAAATCCTTTAGCTGTACTAATATCAAAATTCTCTTAAGAGTACAGAACAATTAAATGCTAGGATGCTGACAAGGAAGGATAAAAGAGACAGGCATGCTTTGACTTTTACACGAACCACTGGAAATTTCCTAGGTTCTTTCTCACTCTACAGAATATCTTGTATTTATTTCTTAAAATTCAGTCATGCAATTCTTATGCCCTTGAACTATTGAAAGAAAAAAATGTGAACGTATCACTCTTGCCTTAAAGATTAATTTCTGCACCAGGGCTCATAGCTTTAGTGGGTAAAATTGTATGTTAATGCAAGCATGAGTAACTGAATTTGCATCTCAGCATCTATGTAAAAGCTAGGCATGTCTGCTTGTAGCTGTAATCCAAGCTTGGAGAGCAAACTAGCAAACTGACTAGCCAGCCTAGCTTGAATGACAAACTTAAGGTTCAGTGAGATTCCCTGCCTCAAGTAATAAGGCAGATTGTGATAGAAGAAGATACCTAATATATTCATTCATTTGGCCTCTGTAAGTGCAGGCAGGGTACAGTTTACTAGCACTTGTGCATGCACCATGGGCATGAGTGTGTTTGTACATGAGCACATGTGCACATACATGTTCTGTCATTACCATCATCATCACCATCATTATCATCATCTTGTCATAATAACAACACAATAAGCTCTGCACTTAACTCTACCACTCAAGGTTATTTAGAATTTGCTACCAACTTTCATCTCCTGACTTATCATAATTCTTTTTTTAATTCATTTATTTTGCACCTCATATTCCATTCCCTGCCCCTCCCCTTCCACCCTCTAACTGCTCTACATCTCACACCTCCTCCCCACCACACCCCATCTCCTCATGGATGCCCCCATCCTCCACACCATCTGACCTCTAAACTCCCTGGGGCCTCCAGTCTCTTGAGGGTTAGGTGCAACATCTCTGAATGAACATAGACCTGGAAGTCCTCTACTGACTTATCATAATTCTTAACAAACACTTATTCTCGATTTTTTCTTCTTTCTCATTTTTTCCCTCTTAAATGTATCTTTATTTCTACTTCCTGGGATTGTTTAAATGAAAATGGCCAATAGGCTTGAGTATTTGAATTCTTGGTCCCCAGTTGATGGAACTATTGAGGAAGGATTTGGAGGTGTGGTCTTGTTGGAGGAGGGGTGTCACTCGGGATAGGGTTTGAAGATCCTAAATTTCAAGGTAATCCTATTTTTGCTCTCTATGCCTCTTCTTTGTGGATGGGATGTGAGGTATCAGCTACTACTTCAGCACTGTCCCTGCCTGCTTGCCTACCTGCTGCTAACCTGTTGTCCATGATAATCATGGACTCACTATTTGAATCATTAAACAATTGCCAAACAAACTTTCTTCTATATCTTTCATTTGCCACAGTGTCTCATCACAGTAAAGGAAAAATAACTAAGATTATAGCTACATGGCGTCCTACTTGTAACACTTTAGTAGACATGCTTCTTAGTTCTTAGTATCTTGGAAGTAACAGTAACAGTCACCACAAAAATCTATAGTAAATCATTACAAGAGAATTTCCAAAGGACTCCTAGAGATATAAGCTGAGTGGTTTGTGATATTTGCTACAAAATTTAGTTAATTACTAAAATTACAAAAATGAAGAATCTATTTGATCAGAAGTTTGATATATTACACGTTTATTAGATTTTTCTTTATTTACATTGCAAATTTTATCCCCTTTCCTGGTTTCCCCTCTGAAAACCCCCTATCCCATTCCTCCTCCCTCTGCTCACCAACCCACCCAATTCGGTTCCTTGTCTTGACATTCCCCCACACTGGTGAATTGAGCCTTCTCAGGACCAAGGGCCTCTCCTCCCATTGATGTCCAACAAGGCCATCCTCTGCTACATATGCAGCTGGAGCCATGGATCCTTTTATGTGTACTCTTTGGTTGGTGATTTAGTACCTGGGATCTCTAGGGGTACTAGTCGGTTCATATTGTTGTTCCTCCTATGGGGCTGCAAGCTCCTTCAGCTCCTTGGGTCTTTTCTCTAGCTCCTCTGTTGGGGACCTTGAACTCAGTACAATGGTTGATTGAAAGCATCCACCTCTGTATTTTTCAGGCACAGGCAGAGCTGAAAGACCAAAGAAGAACCAAAGTATCCATACTTCGGTCTCCCTTCTTTTGAGCTTCATTTGGTCTGTGAATGAATACACCAGATACATTACACTCTCTATCCATCAGAAGCAAGATCAAATGCTGTGGACATTATGTACACTAGTGTTCTTTTCAAGAGCTTCTAGGAAGGACTGTCCTTCATGCAGAAACCATCTTAGTGAATTTCTTACATTTGGAAAGCTACCTGATGGTCTTTTGAAAGGATGTTGTCCATTGTTCTGTTGGGCTACTTACTGCTGGTTTTTTATGACTAGGCTTACACTCTGTCCATTCTTAATAGTATGTCCCAGACGTCCACACGCAAATGAAAGTATGTACTTACTTTTAAGTATGTGCAAAGTATATGCAAGGTAAGACTACAAAGTATACCTTTGCTGTTTTCATGCTAAATGCTTCAAGAGATATATCTTTATAATGTTACATTTTTTGTTAATCATTTTTTAGCTAGTCTCATATGGTAGCCTGATTTTGTAAGGCAAATGCTCTTAAGTTACAAAGGTATGGCGATTATTTGTCTTCCACGATTAGATCACATTAAGTAAATAAAGTATTTATTGAATCTAGAGGTATTAGATATATACAGGTGAGTAAAGTTGGCCTATGAACAGGTACCCCCTTCTTTCTTACATCCATTTTGGTGTCTTTACAAAGAAGTTATGGTGCTTATGGCTGTAACCCAAACCAGGATCTCTAAATCTTTTGCTGACAGTTTTCCTGTTGTGCAGGTAAGGTGAGAAATATACCTGGCATTATATTTTTAAATTTCATACTCCTAAATGAGCAGAATATATCCCTGTCTTAATTAAATTTCTTATCACTCAAAGAAAAAAAATAAACTATTCGTGCTATGCTTGCCTTCTGAATTCATCACCATAAACTAGCAAAGACCTTTATAGAAAAATTATAATATCTAATTCCTATAATCAGAATGGCTTTGAAGAATTTTCTCTAAATCTACTGTAAGTATGATATAGTATTTGTTTGTATTACCAGCTCACCTAGTTGGGAAGAGAACCTATGTAATCAGCTTATCATGAAAGAGGTCTTGAAACATTGGATATTGTACATTCTTGTTAACATATCCCATCAGTCTTTTACAGAATTGGGAATGTCTACTTTGAAAATTATGCATCCTGAACTTATTCTGATTGGGCTCCAAGTCACACACCAGTGTGCATTAAAGAGGGCTCAAGACAAATCTAATAGAAATCTGTCCTTCAGTCTATAACTGAGCTGACAACTGCATACACTCTGTGTCTCCATGGAGCAATGGGAGCAGAATGCTTGTTTACTTAGTGTTCAAAGTTGCTCAATTAACAATAGATCTATAACACCTATAATAGACCTATCCATAATATCTATACTAGTGTTTTATCTGGAGACTATAATATCAAACTTTTAACGCTTTTTTCTTAAAACATTTGGTTATGATAATTAGTATTTGTGCTTATTAATGAAGAATACACAATCCAACTGTCCTGATTCTGGTTATATCTTTTCTAAGTCAGTCCATCTGATTGCAGGGCTTTGGCTTCCTGAGGATTGCTTTTCTCTGAGTTGAACTATGAGGCTGTGGCGTTGTCTAAATGCAGCCATTGTTAATCATTAGTCACTTTATTATTATCTGCATAATAGTTGAGTAGGGAAGTGGACCATCCACAAATGGCATAGTTTTTAAGAATACTCATAGAATAAAATTCCCAAAAGCTCCATAGTCTAGACAGTTGATCTTCTGCCAGTCACTTTCACAGATCTTTTTGCTACATTTACTACCCATCTTTAAATACACTTATGTCTGAAGTTTATAAGTAACTTTGGTTACATCTGTTTCTTTAAAAACAAACAAACAAACAAACAAACAAACAAACAAACTAGTTTTTTACCTGATCCTTTCATCGGTTTCTTTTCAACAATTAGATTTTTTTTTAGCTCTCCTGTACTTCTTTTAGCTATCAAAGCCCCTTTGAAAAAACAGAATAAATGCACAGTAGCAACAATGCTGAATGTTTGCTTCTCTTGAACATTTTTCTTGATTTTTATCTTATAGAGATTTGTTTTCTAATTCTACCAGGAACAAAGTCTTCCAGGTGGAGATCATGTCTTTTGTTTCTTTAAAAAGACTTAAAATTCATTATCTATCTATCTATCTATCTATCTATCTATCTATCTATCTATCTATCTATCTATCTATCTATGTGTGTGCACGTGCACATGCTAGCTTCTTTGTATGCATAGCATGTGTGTACAATGCTTATGGAGGCCAAGAGAAGGAATTGGGTCCTCAGAAAATTGCAGTTACAGCTGGTGTGAGTCCCAAGAACACGTATATGGTCATCTTTATAGCCTCATTTCTCCTATTTATTATTGTGCTGAAGTATTAGGCAAAACATTTTACATTCTCCTCATGAATTTTTTTGAGACAAGTAAATATGTATGTATAGAAAGTAGATGCTCTGGGTATGCAATGCATAAGCATTTGTTCTCATATTCTCGGAAAGTGGTTTTCAGTTTGGAGAGGTGTCAAGTATTATCAATTAGTGTGGAAGTCTTGGGTAGCAAGAAATAAAATCTGGTTGGTGAGGAAGTTCTATCAGAAGAATCCTGCTTTGGTGAGATTGAGTCTTAAAGTAGAAAATTGAACTGCTACACAATTAGATAATTCTTATATGACCCAAAATAATTTTTCCCATTAACATTCAAGACTTCTGGGGATGGAGAGATGGCTCAGGGGTTAAGAGCACTGGCTACTCTTCCAGAGGTCATGAGTTCAATTCCCAGGAACCACATGGTGGCTCATAACCATCTGTAATTGGATCCAATGCCCTCTTCTGGTGTGTCAGCTACAGTGTGCTCAGATACATTAAATCAATCAATCAATCAATCAATCAATCAATCTTAAAAACACATTCAAGACTTCTTCTTTAATGTAGTAATTTTAATATTTTAAGAGTATAAAATGATAATAATTACATTTCCCCTTTCCTCCCTCCTAATCTTCCCATATATTCCTCCTTGCTCTTATTGCTGCTATAAGGGAGGTTTTAATCTCCACTCCAAACTTACATAAGTCTTTGTAATTTCTACTAATGGTATTAACCCTTTTCCTTTCTTTTCTGATCATTTACAGACTTGCCTTTGGACCTCCCCAAATGTAGTTAGTGTTGTACCAAGGAGTAAGTCCCAATAGTTTTATAGTGACTTTTGATCATTTTATTTTTCTTTATTTTCTCGCGGTTGTTCTTATTTAGATGACCATATGATTGAGATCGATCATCATGTTGTGTCATTGTACTAAATATTGATGGCCTTTCTAGCCTTGTCTCTTTTATTTGTTCTTACAGTCCACACTTTTCTGTGTCATAGAGTAAGCTGTTTCCTTTCCCTAAAAGTACCTTATTGCTTGGCACTCATTATGCAAATTCCTTCTCATCCTTCCTGGAGTTGTTATTCCCCTGAAGTGCCCATGACAGCTCAGCAGAGTCACTGTAGCTTGGGATTCTAAACACGTGGCCTCATTTAACTGACTGCACGCATCAGTTTACATTTCCCTCTTTCCATTATAACTAAATGAGCGAAAAGATTTAATAGGACTAAAAGAAGACCAGGGAGTACAATCTCTTAGACCCCTCCAGTACCTTGAAGTCTTTGTCTTTGTTTGCTCTCCCAGCATAAGAGATGTATAATTTTACAGTATGGGAAAGGTCCCTGGACTTGGATTGTTCACAGAGCTCATTGTCATGACTGAGCTAGAGAGACTCCCCTCTGGAATTATTTACAAACATGTTAAATAAGCAATGTACAGAAAGGGTCTCCGAGGAACATTTGTTTAGATGTTTAAACTCTTTTTAATCACAGAATTTTCTATTTGTAATTTCCTTTATTCTTCTTCCTAAATTAATTAGCCATTGGTGACCAATATAAATTAAGCAACAATTGTTAGTAAGTATTTGTGTTCTTTTTTGTGTGTGTGTTGCATTTTTTTTAACCTTATTTTGTCTTACTGGTTTGGAGTGTCAGAGCCAATATACTGGCTACATTAAATAATGTTAAGTAGAGCCCTTGCCTAATGGTTATGCTTTTAAACATTTTCGTCTCTTACTATATTGTTCTAATAATTCTTGTGTGAAACTCGAATAGATGTTTCTCCACCCATTAAAAAGGTCAGTCATGTAATTTGTTCCTATAGCTTCTATAGGTCTTTTCCTCTACTACTTATATTTATTTGACTTCAGTGGTTTAAAGAGATATTTTATTAGTTTCACATTTTGTTTACATATAAAATTGAGCCAAAATCACTAAATGTTATAGCCTTTTGTTTTGTTTCTCCGTTATTTTGCAGGTCAGAAGAAATTCTCCATTTACCTAGCAAGCAAAAAAAACAAACAAAAAGAAAACAAAAACAAAAACAAAAAATCCCCCAAAACACACACACACACACACACACTCAAACCAATAAAAACAAGGACTACTTGCAAATTCTTACAATGCTTTGTTTCATTTTTAAAGATGGTTCCTTGTTTTATTGCTACTAGATACCCAGTATCCTACTGATTTTCACAAAATTAGGCAATACCTATGTACTGGCTAGGTTTGTGTCAACTTGACACAGCTGGAGTTATCACAGAGAAAGGAGCTTCAGTTGGGGAAATGCCTCCATGAGATCTAGCTGTGAGGCATTTTCTCAATTAGTGATCAAGGGCCCCTTGTGGGTGGGACCATCTCTGGGCTGGCAGTCTTGGGTTCTATAAGAGAGCAGGCTGAGCAAGCCAGGAGAA
>LR752286.1:0-55935 GCA_902729485.2 Mus minutoides | reverse complement strand
ATGAGGTGCTGAGAAAAAGGTATATCCCTTTGTTTTAGGATGAAATATCCTGTAGATATCTGTTAAGTCCATTTGTTTCATAGCTTCCGTTAGTTCGACTGAGTCTCTGTTTAGTTTCTGTTTCCAGGATCTGTCCCTTGATGAGAGTGGGGTGTTGAAGTCTCCCACTATTATTGTGTGAGATGTAATGTGCAATTTATCTGCTACCTTTTCTTTTGCTCTCAGAGTCCACTGTCTTCCTTAACTACAGACAGTTTAATGGCCCAGGATTTCAGTCTGAACTCTTTTGACCTTTAGTGTCTCATAATGCTTGCTGTTCTTAATCAAAGTCATTCATTTTTTCTCTCAGTTCCTCCAAATTGTTAAATTTTCAAGAACTTCAAGTTTATTTCCCTTAGCAAGCATCTTTTCATTGTACAGGGAGAGAACTTGACATCCCCATTCCCTTCCTCTCTTTTTATGCCTTAGCTTTCTTGGCCTTACCAGCACAACACAGCTGCTGTAGTCATGCCTTCATACAGATCCCAGGTTGGTTCCTGCGGTATTTCCATGTGCTGGACCACCTTGATCATAGCCTCAATCTGCTTTTGTTCTCACTATCCAGCCTTGCCTTGGAAAATCATGAAAGGAAGATGATACAATCCAATAGGAACTCTGTTTTAACTGTGTGCTCCTTTCTGTTCTGCTGTGGTTTTATTGTTTTCTGGGTTTTGTGTGTCTGTCTCACAATGGATGTTTGTGCAGCAGCTATTATGGACTGTTTATTACGGCAGAATAGGCTCAGTATCATCCTGTTTTAGGAGGCTTCATGTTCTCCATGTGTAGAAGGAAACATGTAAAAGGACGTGTGTCATTTAGTATTTTAGAATGATTGGGCTATGTTTTTTCCATATGCAGCAGTAGGGCTTTATGTTGTCAGGTTAAATATTTGCATAGACTTCTGCGTAACTGTGTTTTCATGTTATTACAATATTTTCTAGTATAGCTAAGCTAAAGTTTAATGTTAAACACAGTTTTTGAAGATTTGTTCTAATCTTGATGTGGAGATGTGTTTTATTCTCCTATACTCAACAAACGTTCTGGTGTCTTCCTTAGTCTCCTTCTGTGCTTGGCATTGCTAGCACTGTTGCTATAGAAAATGCTTCACAGAGGCAGGCAAGATTGTGTTATCATCTCCCCTGGTAGCATTTAAGGGTAAGGAAACAAGATTCCATTATAATTTGTTCAATTATGTTAACTGTCCAGCAAGACTAACTGAATTTAAAGAATAAGAGAATAATTCTTTAGTTTATGAGCAAAATATGTCAAGAGATTCTGCACTATTTGTGCAGAACAGCAGCCAATTTCAGAGACTTTTGGACTATTCCCAGGGTTTGAGCCAGTAACAGAGGCAGGGTTGTGCAAATCACAGGGTAGCTTAGTTGATTGCATGATTCAAGTTAAGTATTTCAAGAGAAAATGATGAAATACTTGACTATTGCTGATAAAGCATGATATAAAAGTGTAAATCTTATGTCATCTTTTCATAATTTTAATAGTGCAGATGTCTTAGATAATATTCTTCTCTGCATACCAGATGTCATAGCATTAACATCTCTTTCTGGTGCCATGTTCCTCTGTCCACAACCATGTGACTTGTGCTATAGCCATGAAGACTTGTTTGTTGTTCCATAGTAGACCATTCACTTTAACATTATCCAGGTCCAGTAGACTCCACCTTTATATATTTCAGTCTCTTCTTCCTGGACGCTCACACATAAATTCATGTTCATATTTTTTGTGTGGATGTATGTGTGTATCTTTATATATGTATACATAAAGATGCCATAGGTCAATATTTTATGCTTTTCTCTGTCATTCTCGTAAAATAAAAACTCTATCTCAGAATTTGACTTAGACCTCGAATGTGAAGTCGTACTGATTCGACCAATCACACAGACCCTTTGTCTGTATATGATGATACGGAACCTAAATATACCCAGGTCCCTTATACTTACGTTTAGGAATATCGGTTCATGTTATAGTTGAATTGACAAAGGGGTCGTATATAAATAACTCAACAGTCAAGTCATCAAGTCTCACTCCATGTGATGCTTTTTCAGTTCTACAGGATGTTCTTGCATTTCTAGGTTGGGTACCTGCTCTGTGCTCATTCAGCCGCTTGATGCTTATGTTCTTATGTTATTCACAATGTTTTAATCACTGTATTCTATATTTTTCCTTATATTCATTGGTTAATTGGAAATGAGTTAATTTCTGTTACTTTCGAATTCCCAAAATCTTTCCTGTTATTGATGTTTAATTTCATTTATTGTGGCTAGGGAACAAGTGTTATATTACTTATGTCTTGAATTTACTGAAGTTTGTTTTATAGCACTGCACATGATCTATCTTGAAGCATGCTTCTCATGAGCTTGAAAACTAATCCTTAGTTTAGTTGTTACTGGGTCAGTGTCTTATAGATATCCGTATGTTGGTTGGTTTGAGGGCAGAACTGATCAAATCTGTCTCTCTCTTGGTCTTCTGTCTAGTTGTTTCATCTATTATAGAAAATAAAGTATTGAAAGCTTCGTTGGTTTTTTTTTCTGCTGAATTAGCTATTTCTCCCTTCCCTTTCTCTGTTTTTATTCATTGTATTCAGTACTTCATTATTGACTTCATATGTGTTTATGATTGTCATATCTTTTTGATGCATTGGTCCCTGTGTTTTATAGAAGTCTTTGTTTACCTTTGGGAGCTGGAAATGCAGAGGTTAGGAACAGATGTTGTTAAAATAGTGTAGACTGTTGCCTTTTCTAAGGCTTTCCCATTAATTATTTTGAGCAGGTATGTCTGCATTTTGTTTTTGTCCACAAGACAAAAGGAGTGTTTCCTTTATATATCCTTCTTCATAATTTCTTGCCATTTTCACTGGAGACCAGAGCAGTGGGTACCCTCACGCTCTCCTTCCAGATGCTATCTTGTCATGCTTTTTCTCTATCGTCTTTCTGTATAAGTTCCTTTCCTTGTTAGCCAATGACTCCATGAAATGTTCTACATCGCTGCCTTATTCCTGGTGGTTTGTCCAGTGGATAACACAATGCTTGGAATATTGAAAGTCAGCAACTGCCACATGTTTTCCATTTTAGATACAATGTTGAATAATTCTTGGGTATACTTGAGGTACTGAAAATTTAATACAACATTAAATACTTAGGGGTCTGGGAAATTTCTCAGTGGTAAAGAGTTGCCATGTAATCATGAGAACCAGAATTTGCATCCCCCACTCCCACATCCTGAATCCAGATGTGATGATGCATATCTGAGACTGGGTTGAAAAAGATGGCAGATGTTGGAGATTTACTGGCCAGCCAGCCTAGCCAATTGTTAAGATCCAAGTTTAGTAAGACATCTATATCTGCAGGCATAGTGCAGTACATGCACACTCAGGGATGATACTCATGCATGCACGCACACATGTACAGAGGGGGAGGGGAGGGGGAAAGAACTGTGCAGCATATTTTGTTAGAGCTTAATTCATTCCATGGCACCCATAAAACAACCAGTTGTCTTCCTGTCTCTATGGCCTCTTTGAAAGTCTTTGTTATTTTCAGAGGAAAGCTATTGACTGCTCTGACTGTGGTTTGCACCTCAGTTGATATGATTTTCTTTCTGTGCCTTGAAGCACAGTATCACCATTTCTGTAATTCTGAGCATGCCTTTTGTATCTGCTCAGTCCAGATTTCTTTCTGATATACATGGACAAAATAATATATTTTCTTGGTTTAGGAAGAGCTAGTACTAGCCCTCCTTTTGGTTACACTGAGGATCCTTTCTGTTAGGTTTAACAAGCCTCCTGAGCATCTGTTCTGGATACCTACATAATGTTTCTTGATGAATGGCTGTAGCCAAAACTGTGCTAAGAGTCATATGATGTCTGAGCACCAAATGCCCTGGGAGTTCTTTATGTAGCCAGAGCTATATGGCTCGAACAGTCTTTTTCTTTACATATTTAAAATAGTTTTTTTGTCATGCTGTTTGGAATCCCATTCATTTAGTGCTCCTCCTCTCTGTCAGTCACAAGCCCCCAAAGCCTCAGGACACTCACAACGTGTTTATGGTCAGAGACTTACAATTTGCCTTTTTTTTTTTTTTTTAATTAATCTTACTTCTCAAGTTTCTTTCCCAAAACACAATTATTCATCATGGTATTTCCTTCAAAGCTTTAGACAGATATTTCCAGAGTGTGCACTATTGACCAGTCTCTGTGTTCAGCGCTTTGGTTCAGTGGAGGTCAGATTAGACAACACATTTGTCCTCTTGGACCTTCCATTCAGTGTTGAATAGATAGGAGTTGGATGCATAAAGGAGAGCATTGTAAACATTGTGTGAATAAATGTGACAATGTTCTGACTAGTGCGATGGAAGTTAATACAATATTTGATGAGGACAATTCTCTTGAAGCAGATGCCATTTAAGCAGAGATCTCAAGGATGTTGATAAGCTAAATATACAGGATCTGCTACTCAAATGCATGCAGTGCTAACTCAATGGTAGCTCAAGTTAACTCAAAGGCAAAGGCCCAGAGACACAGGGCATGCTTGTGAAACAGACAGTAGGTTAGTGAACCAAGGTGTCATTGAAGGATGAACTTATGTTACAAGAGGATGTTGAAGAAAATACCAGATAATAAAAGCTTTAGTAAACTGTAACAGGACGTTACATTGTATCTCAAGTCCACACGATATCATTAAACATTGAGGGCTGTGAAACGATTCATGTTTTAAGGTGCCTCTTGGCATTTCTTTATATGGAGATGTCAGTTTGAATAGGCAAGAATAGATATAGTCTACAAGGGATGGTAATACATTGGTTGGCAGGTTTTTGTAAGGATAAGGGGATTAAAATGGACAAAAGTGGGTGCATGTGAGACATGATAGTGGCAGAGCCAATGAACTTGATAAAATATTAAAATCCGAAATAATTGCTGATTTAATGCTGCATTGTGGACACAATTCTCTGTTTCTTTTTATTGTTTAACACTGGCAAGTCCCTTTATGTATATACTAATTTTCCCAAGCAATCTGCAGCATGCATTGTTCCCCAGTGAAGAAACAGTATAATAATAAGAACTTCTGACCCCAGTTGCCTCATATTTTATTGCAACCAATCCTTGGTTGTTTTTTATGGTGTGATCTTAGGTCAGATGCTTCTTGTACCTTAGGTTCCTCACCTGAAAATGAGATGATATTTTTAAGTCTTAGGGTTGTTAGTTATTCCACAGGATTAAGTGAACAAATCAGTTAAAATGATTTGTAAGCAAGCTTCCCATTCTAACTCTTCAGTAGCTGATGGCCTTTCTCATCTCTTTTGGTTACCGTTGCAGAAGACTGCTAACTGGGTCTTGTAAAATGACAGAATTTGAGTTTTTGTATGGTGCTGGAGGCTGGAAGCACGTCTTCAGAGTCGGAGGCTTAGTTCTCTCTGGAGGCTCTGAGAATGTCCTGCTTTCTAGTATCCCTGTATGCAGCAGCAGCTGGCAGTCACTACCATTTGACATTCTGGAAGCTTTCTCATCTCAACTCCATCTTCATGGGGCCATGATCTTTGTCTTTGGGATTGTTTCTCTTCCCCTTCTGAAGGCTCATCCTTCTGAAGGATTTAGAGACCAGAAGATCCAATATCAATATCGTAAATTAATGGCAAAGTCATACATAAAATTCCCAGGAGTGGGGACTAGATAACAAATCTTTGTGTGTGGGTATGAGGCTAGAACTGGACACTTCACTGCTATGTTTTTGCATGTCTCCGATGATGCTAACTGGTTCTGACTTTGCTCCTGTACTGATGTTTTATAAATTCTACCCAATTTTCAAAGTCTCATTTATACATTAACACCTCTGGCCTCTGCTATAACACACTATCTTCCACATTAAAATCAACACCAGCACTCCTTTTGAATGGCTGTGATTCTAAATGCAGTACAGGGAGGGGCTTTTCCCCAGCAGGCTGCTCCTAGACCTCTAGGTCCATTGATTACTCAGGAGGCTCAGCTCCCTTTTCCTGTCTTTAATTTCTTAAGGACTAGGGAAAATATCTCATTCTTAAGGATTAGGGAAAACATTTCATTCTCATTGGAATTCGTTTCAATGACTTGGATACTGTTAGCAATGATGATTTTGAAATCTCTTAAGAACAGAAAATATCCTGAAAGTTGGATAGGATGTAGAGTTTTAGATCTGAATTCTGAGGTCAATATAGACATCGATTTCAAGGAGATAGTGTGCCAATGAAAATCATTTATTCATATACCAAAGCAGGAACATTGCATGAGAGGTGGAAAATGATAAAATATTATGAATGAAAGGCTACCTTATTATGTTTTCCTTTTTCATCTTCAAATTTTCAGCTTAAAGATTTAAAAGGCTTCTGTTGGAGACTTAATACAAATATATAACTCATGTGTTATTTTTTTTTCAACTTTTATTAGATATGTTCTTCATTTACATTTCAAGTGTTATCCAGAAAGTTCCCTATATCCTCCCCCCTCCCGGCCCTGCTACCCCACCCACCCGCTCCCACCCCCTGGCCCCGGCGTTCCCCTGTATTGGGGCATATAAAGTCTGCATAACCAAGGGGCCTCTCATCCCACTGATGGCCAACTAGGCCATCCTCTTCTATATATGCAGCTAGAGACACGAGCCCAGGGGGTACTAGTTAGTTCATGGTTATTCTTCCACCTATAGGGTTGAAGACCCCTTTAGCTCCTTGGGTACTTTCTCTAGCTACTTCTTCCTTGGGAATCCTGTGTTCCATCTAAAAGCTGACCGTGAGCTTCCACCTCCNAGAGACACAGGGCATGCTTGTGAAACAGACAGTAGGTTAGTGAACCAAGGTGTCATTGAAGGATGAACTTATGTTACAAGAGGATGTTGAAGAAAATACCAGATAATAAAAGCTTTAGTAAACTGTAACAGGACGTTACATTGTATCTCAAGTCCACACGATATCATTAAACATTGAGGGCTGTGAAACGATTCATGTTGTAAGGTGCCTCTTGGCATTTCTTTATATGGTGATGTCAGTTTGAATAGGCAAGAATAGATATAGTCTACAAGGGATGGTAATACATTGGTTGGCAGGTTTTGTAAGGATAAGGGGATTAAAATGGACAAAAGTGGGTGCATGTGAGACATGATAGTGGCAGAGCCAATGAACTTGACAAAATATTAAAATCCGAAATAATTGCTGATTTAATGCTGCATTGTGGACACAATTCTCTGTTTCTTTTTATTGTTTAACACTGGCAAGTCCCTTTATGTATATACTAATTTTCCCAAGCAATCTGCAGCATGCATTGTTCCCCAGTGAAGAAACAGTATAATAATAAGAACTTCTGACCCCAGTTGCCTCATATTTTCTTGCAACCAATCCTTGGTTGGTTTTTATGGTGTGATCTTAGGTCAGATGCTTCTTGTACCTTAGGTTCCTCACCTGAAAATGAGATGATATTTTTAAGTCTTAGGGTTGTTAGTTATTCCACAGGATTAAGTGAACAAATCAGTTAAAATGATTTGTAAGCAAGCTTCCCATTCTAACTCTTCAGTAGCTGATGGCCTTTCTCATCTCTTTTGGTTACCGTTGCAGAAGACTGCTAACTGGGTCTTGTAAAATGACAGAATTTGAGTTTTTGTATGGTGCTGGAGGCTGGAAGCACGTCTTCAGAGTCGGAGGCTTAGTTCTCTCTGGAGGCTCTGAGAATGTCCTGCTTTCTAGTATCCCTGTATGCAGCAGCAGCTGGCAGTCACTACCATTTGACATTCTGGCAGCTTTCTCATCTCAACTCCATCTTCATGGGGTCATGATCTTTGTCTTTGGGATTGTTTCTCTTCCCCTTCTGAAGGCTCATCCTTCTGAAGGATTTAGAGACCAGAAGATCCAATATCAATATCGTAAATTAATGGCAAAGTCATACATAAAATTCCCAGGAGTGGGGACTAGATAACAAATCTTTGTGTGTGGGTATGAGGCTAGAACTGGACACTTAACTGCTATGTTTTTGCATATCTCCGATGATGCTAACTGGTTCTGACTTTGCTCCTGTACTGATGTTTTATAAATTCTACCCAATTTTCAAAGTCTCATTTATACATTAACACCTCTGGCCTCTGCTATAACACACTATCTTCCACATTAAAATCAACACCAGCACTCCTTTTGAATGGCTGTGATTCTAAATGCAGTACAGGGAGGGGCTTTTCCCCAGCAGGCTGCTCCTAGACCTCTAGGTCCATTGATTACTCAGGAGGCTCAGCTCCCTTTTCCGGTCTTTAATTTCTTAAGGACTAGGGAAAATATCTCATTCTTAAGGATTAGGGAAAACATTTCTCATTGGAATTCATTTCAATGACTTGGATACTGTTAGCAATGATGATTTTGAAATCTCCTAAGAACAGAAGATATCCTGAAAGTTGGATAGGATGTAGAGTTTTAGATCTGAATTCTGAGGTCAATATAGACATCGATTTCAAGGAGATAGTGTGCCAATGAAAATCATTTATTCATATACCAAAGCAGGAACATTGCATGAGAGGTGGAAAATGATAAAATATTATGAATGAAAGGCTGCCTTATTATGTTTTCCTTTTTCATCTTCAAATTTTCAGCTTAAAGATTTAAAAGGCTTCTGTTGGAGACTTAATACAAATATATAACTCATGTGTTATTAGCATGTCCCTGTGCATATACATGGATGTGTGTAAGCCTAGGAAGGTTACTGGAACAATGTTACTGGAACATTTACCATGGCTTTCTCTGAATGGTGGCATTTCAAGTCACTTTTTATTTTCAAAATATTTTTGGTTGAAAATTTTGCAACAAACATGTATTAATTGTAAAGGACATACGGCCTGGGGCTGAGATGATGAGCTAGAGTGGGATGAACCTCCAGACCCATGGCTGCTGGTGGCACATGCAGGCTTGTCTGCCTACCTATGGTCACTTCCTGCCATAAATTATGAGTGGAGAGAAACACAGTATACTGTGTGTTTGCCAGCTTCCTCATGCTCTGTATTTGGTACATGATGTGACTGGGCAGATGTGACTGGGTATACTATATATGTTAATGGTGTTACTTTGTATACAATTCATGATATACATACATACATACATACATACATACATACATACATACATACACCATACACATACTCCTGATGAGGCAGGAACTCTCTGTTTTATTCAAATCAGAAGTTTAATTATTCCATTTTAAATAGAGTTACTTGTTTCCACCCATCAATCTCTCACAACTGGTTTTTGGAGTATAAAATAATTGAAAAACAAACAGTAAGTCCAGGATAAAGATTCCAGAAGAAGAGAATAACATAGCCCAGCCAGGCAGTGGTGGTGCATATCTTTAATCCCAGCACTTGGGAGGCAGAGGCAGGTGGATTTTTTAGTTTGAGGCCAGCCTGGTCTACATAGTGAGTTCCAGGATAGCCAGGGCTACACAAAGAAACCCTGTCTTGAAAAAACAACAACAACAACAACAACAAAAAAACCAAAGCAAGCAAGCAAACAAACAAACAAAAAACATAGCCCAAGCCACCAGGAGACCTATGTAGTATATAAACATCCTTTTAAACAATTTATTCCTGTTGGAAATGTTTGCTTGTTGGTAGAACAATTTACACTAGTGCTTTACCTCTGCCATTTGCAGAGAAAGAAGCAATTAGATAATGTCCTGTGTCATCATCCCCCCCCCCCCCCAAGCTCCCATTAGTGCCTAATATTGTTACTGGCTCACAGGCACTGGCTCTGTTCCTTAAGCTCCTGTGAGAAAATCCTCTCTGAGCCTCTGTGGGATTCCTGTGACTATGCAGAGTACATATATATTTTGATAAACATGAGCAACTTTAGACAGGTTTGAAGCTCACTCAGCAAAGCTCACTCTTGGACACGTCTCAAGATTAGAACGGTAAAGGAAGTAGAGAGGCACAGTTGGTCATCCTCTTTGGGCTTGAAGACTGGGGGATGCCAAGCAGAGCTGTAGATGATCAAGTGTGAATGTTTTAAGTCCTGATATGGAAGGCCAGATCTTTTAATGTCTGTGCTGTGTTAATTCTCAAAACCCTTAGAGCAGAGATTCTCAACCTTCCTAATGCTGCAACACTCTAATGTAGTTCCTCATGCTGTGGTGACCCCCAATCCTAAAATATTTTTGTTGCTATTTCAGAACTGTAATTTTTCCATTTTTATGAATAGACATCTGCATTTGCTAATGGTCTTAGGTGACAACTGTAGAAGGGTTGTTTGACCGTACACAGGTTGAGAACTTTTTTGACTTAGCATATTACTCTTTCTATTGGAAGTAGCAAGAACAGCCATTCTTTGTTTTCTACTCTTAGAATATGTGCATGTTTGCTTAAAGTCCTGCCTCTGAAACCAGGGTTGTGGCAACGGTTGTGCAGAAAACAACCATAGAAGAATGCTTGGAAAACCATCTCTCTTTTGGATAAAACTGGCTTGGTGATTCCTGTCTGTTTGTTAATTGCAATAAAGTTGCCATTGTAATTTAGAATGCTTGTTAAGAACAATCCAACAGTCCTCTGAGGGACAATAGATAACTTGCTATGTGTCTTGCTTAGGGAACTGGTAATTATTTCACTGTAAATGAATCTAACAATAGCAGATTGGAAAAACCACAAGAGGGGCAAAGCTTTGAGGGAGGAGTGTTAAAGTTGAGGCTGATCTTTATTGACTACATTCATCAGCCTAAATTACTTGCAATAAGGTTTTTAGAGAGGTTCAAGTGAAGTAAGATAATTAAAATTCTCTTCAGTTACTGTAAAAAAATTCTTAGTATGAGTGTATCTTATTTAAGACTCATCTTAACCTTCCTTCTAATGAAAGTTTTAATGTTTTCTATTATGCAATGATGACTTTTTATTGTAAAAAGTGTGTTCCTGTTAGAACAGTCTTGTATATTTCTCCTGTAGGACTTGCTTAATATTGTCATGGATTTTACATTTAAAGATAGCTACTATATTGTATTTTGATTTGCATTGATTCCTCCCCCCAGAAAACAGGTGTGACTTTATTCCAGGTGTGATATAATAATTTGGGGGTGGTATTGACAGAGAAAATACAGGAAAATGTAAAGAAATGTGTTCTTTTCCTGGGAAGAAACTTATACAGTTGTGTGTTAGCTGGTGGAATTCTAGTGTGTTACTAATTTTCCAAAAACTCAGCACACATATATTGGTTATTGGAAAATGTAGTTTGTTGTAAATGAATCCATGACTCAGGCATGGGCATCCTCCCACTACATTCTCTCTTTGTGCCGCTTGCCCATTAGCCAAATATTTTCACCAGTGCTGAGACCATTTCATACAACTTTGTGTATTTGGATTGTCTTTCCACCAAAATTGACTGCTCTTAACCCCAGCCTCTGTTGTCTGAAGCTCATCACCCTTTAGATTAGGCTCCCTCCCCAGATGCCCTGTCCTTAGCCTCTGAGCCCTCACAACAGTGGACCTGCCCCTCCTGGGTGCCACCGAGAGGAACTAATGATCATCTAACCCACATATATGATGGGATTTTTCTGACCCTCTACCTCTTCTTTTAACTTCTCTTCTTGTATCACATGTAGATTTCTATATCTTCTTCTTGAAGCTGTGAGCTCATACTTAGATTGTTAGTAGATTAGATGCCTTGTGTTTTGACTTATGCCTTTCTTTCTACTACATGGAGTTTCATAATTTGTGTTTTAACTTGCTGAGATATGTTTTCTCCCCTATGAAACCTCTGCTAAACTGTAATTATGGGTTTTGTTCGAGGTGTTTCTTTTGCTTATAATATTCTTTCTATTCCATTTTAAGATATAATCTCTCAAGATTCCATTATTGCTCTATCCAAAATCTACATCAGTTAAATAATCTTCTACAGCATCTCAGTATCTACTTCTGTATTAAAACCTGACATGTTCCTTTAAAAGGGCAACAGTAATTCTCATTTATTAATATAGTCTCTAAATCTAACATTTGGTTAGTACACAGTAGATTTATTTGAAGAAATGGATAGATGAACAGAGACTAAAAATGTGCATAAGCTCTGTGAAGAACAATAGAAAGAATCTTGAAGCATGATCAGCAAATAAATTTCAGGGAGCAGATTCTTCACATTCTCATTAATAAAAAAAGTTTATATGAGCTAGGGATAGCACAACAATTACTGTTGGCAGATATAATATATATAATATATATGATATATAATATATATGATTATATTATATATGGTATATTATATAATTTATAGTGATATATTCTATAATATATATCATATGCATTCTGTATAAGTAGTATTTTGGATGGTTAAGGGACAGTAGGGCTAATTGCTGAGATTCAGGCAGGTAGTTATTATTAGGAAAAATATAAAAGACTTTTATTTTTATTCCAGTTTTAGTTTTATTTAGTTGGTATTCAGAAATCCTGTGGATTTTGTGTTTGGATAGCACCGAGAGTCAGTTTGGATGATTTGGAAAGCTGGATTGTGCGTGAAACTGTCACAAGGCAAGTACATAGAAACATGACTACTATAGAGCCTAGTCAAGACAGTTAGCACCTGACAGTTGCTGAGCAAACCATAAGATGATTTTCTTTCTGCCAGTGGGAAGTATTGCTTGTGGTCTGGGTCTTGCAAGTCCAAAGAGAAGGGCTAAATGACCTTATCAGAAAAGGTTGGTACTGCCATATAGGACAAGCCCAAGGTGGATAATATGCTGATCTCGACTAATCTGTTTCTACTTTTATTCAGGTAGGTTTGTCAGGTTTGGGCCAATTAACTAGATACAGCCATAGAGAAGAGCTGGAGTGACTTCTAAGGGTTTGAACTGAGCACTCGCTAAATAGTGGTTATTTTTAAATATTTTTTTAAAAGATGGGTTTTGGGTACCCTGGCATATTTTGCAGAGACTCTCAAGGATATACACAGCCATTGAATAGATGGAAAGATTGGTTTGCCTAGAATTGTAGGAGCCTAAGACTAGATGCTACTCTAAGTTGTTTTGTGTTGTTATTTAAATTAAGTGCTTCTTTTAGAAGTACCAATTTACTATGATGAATCAAAACCTATTTGTTAAGTGTATTAGATACACTTAAGAACGAATTATGTAATGAAAATAAGCAAATATATTGTGCTTTCATTAGATTGGTTTCTTTTTAGGTTCAGCTTATAGTCTACAATTGATTGAAATGTAAGTATTATGTAGAAATTACTTCAGTTAAACTCTTCACCTTAGAGGCCACTTTCTAAGGAGTAGGATGCTTCTTAGTGAGGCTTTTTACTGTTGATTTTGATACCTAAGTTGTTCACATCATAATATGATTTTTTCTTCCTTTTTGCTTCACATAGTCTGAAAAGAAAAACTTATGTATTATGATTTCTGCTTAACAAATGAGCTAATTAATTATTTATATCTTCAGAAAATGAATTCAAGTTGCTAAAGACAATACTCAAGGCAAATTGATTGCATTTCTACTCTTTAATTCTGAGATTCTATTCAGTTATAATGCTCAAGACTAATACTGAACATTATGGAAAAATGAAAAACAAGTCAGTAGGACAGGTTCATTTAAGTCATCCCTGAAAATTTTCATAATGGGAGGCAGATAATAAAGAATTTTCACATGATCCACTCTATGCTATGGCACATCCATTTGAAACATTTTTGAATAAAATAGCAGATCCTTTTTTTTTTTCTTTTTTAAAAGGTAAATTAAATTCCTCACATGTATAATTCTGTTCCTAAACTCACTCCAGGTTAATTGGCAGCTGCATCACAGGCACTGGGAAAAAAGCAAGTCATTGACTTTCAGAGTAGAGATGGGGCAGGGAAGAGGAGATGGGAGAAAGAGAAATGGGGATCCCACCACACATTGATAATATGCAAACAACAAGGGAAGGTCCCTGAGCTGTCTTTTTTGGGACAAGGAGTCAGCTAGCATTCAGAGGTCAGTATTCTAGAGCAGAGGAAGGATGCACTTCCTCACAGAGCAAGGGCAGTTTGCCTTGGGTGGTGCATCCTGAGATCTATTTCTGAGTATATTTTGACTCTGCATCTTGGCATAATATTGATATATGACAACTTCATATTCTGTTAGTCTTCTTTGAAAGCAGGCTACGAATAGTTTACTTCTGTATTTGGGTAAATTCATTACTTCTACTTTCATGAGGCAAACATTGATTAATTGTTTTTTATAAAAGTCTGGTATATACTACTGTGAATTAAAACTGTAGCAAAGCCATATACATAGAGAACAAAGTCCTGTATTCATCTCTTTCTTTTCAAGCTATAAGATGAAATATGAGGTACTGTCTCCGAGGAGATGTCATAGTATATTTCAAACACAGACTCTTTTGTATTTTTATTACTTTATAGATTTTTACAATTATTTGAGTTCTTGTGGCTTGCCCTGATGCTGTACACCTCATTTCCCTTAAAATGTCTGCTGTTTGTTCTGTCTTCCATGCACATATTTATCCTATGAATTGCATTTCCTATGCTTAGGTAGTACATGAGCACAAAGAGACAATGTAATAATACCAAAACCTGAAAAGGGTCACTATTTGTGTGACAAAGAAATAGATCAAATGAAGGGAGTTCGAAAATTGGGCAGATTCTGCATTTGATGGAGTCTCTCATTGAAACCCCTACCTTTCTCAGGTTGTGCCCTGACATTTCATATTCTATAAAATCATGACTGGGCATGTGATCTCACACACTTTTGAATATCATCAGAGCCCTAAGGTGCTCTTATCCTACAATCCCCTTTTGTCCCCTTTGCAGTCACGGGGCCTTGCTCTGTCTGCTTTAGACACAATAAAGAGATGAGCAAGTGTGCAGATGCCCGCAAGGCACCAGGCCCTGCAAAGGTAACAGTGTGTGGAAATGGGAAGGTTCTGCACGTCTTTTCCCTGGAGGCAGAGTTTCATTCCTGTTGTTGTTGTTTTTTTTTTTTTTTTTTTTTTTTTAAATAGAAAAATTGGAACCAGTAAGTTTTCTTTTTTCCCTTGTACTTTCCCATTATCACCAAGACACTAAAACCTCTTACAGGAAGCCTGCCCCTGGCAAGGTGAAGATAGTGGAATGGGGGTTTGTCTTAGATATCTGCTCCCTGCTTTTTGCAAGTCTGTAACTTCCTACCACCCAGTGCTCTGGAGTTCTTGTTATGGACTCCATGAATCCTCATACCTTACTTCTTTCATAGATGATAGCTTTTTAAAATAGAATGTATGAGGGAGTGGAGGCGAAAGATNGCCTGCCCCTGGCAAGGTGAAGATAGTGGAATGGGGGTTTGTCTTAGATATCTGCTCCCTGCTTTTTGCAAGTCTGTAACTTCCTACCACCCAGTGCTCTGGAGTTCTTGTTATGGACTCCATGAATCCTCATACCTTACTTCTTTCATAGATGATAGCTTTTTAAAATAGAATGTATGAGGGAGTGGAGGCGAAAGATCTCTATTGGATAGAATTTGACACATCATTGTGACAGGGAGTTGATGATTCTGAAAAATCACCCACAGCGCTCTACTAAATCAAAATCCAATACCAGCTAGCCCTGAAAACAAATACATGCAAGTAATGTTTTACAGATGGAGCAGGTTTTATTTATGGATTTAGGAATACACACATATATATACATGCACATGTATGTATATATGTAACAATTAATAAAAAAGGCTGTGAATTTTTATAGAGGATTTTGAGAGATGAAATGGAAGGGGAAATGATGTAATATAATCTCAAAAAACATTTTATTCGGTTTTTTCAAAAAGCAAATGTTTAAGTGACTGATCTGCTCTTTTGTAATGCTAGGTTGTTGCCAATTTATGCCAATCCAAATTCCTTGCATAAATGCACTTAAATAGATAATACATAGGCATGAATAGGCCAACATTTTCTTTCTTTCTTTTTTTTTTTTTTTTTAGTTTTTCGAGACAGGGTTACATTTTCTTAACTCCTCTTTGAGAAAGGCTCTTCACTGGGATTTAAAGAATGGACTGACACTCTTTTTATAAATGGTTCATGAACTCATAGACATGTTGAGAGGATCATGTTTTAGCATTTCAATTTGGTGCCTATCTTGGAATCATATTTTAATTAACCTAGCTAACACCTTTGTGGATGATAAGTAATACTATCCCTGGAGAATAGACTGTAGGAAAAAATGTAATCTAAAAGGTTAAGAGAGAAACAACACAGCTCTTCTGAAATCTGTTAAAGATTGGGTTAAAGAAGTAGCTCAAGGTTAAGAGCCTCCTACTAAGAAGTTGACCAGTAAATCAGCAAGGGGACCAGCGCTTCTGGCCTTCTGTGGCACAGAGTCACTGTTTCCTTTGGGGACATGTTTATTATCACAGTAAGTGACCTCTGGAGACCAGTGCTTCTAGCAATGTAGTAGATGGCCAGATCTTCCTTCACCCTGAAGTTCAGAAGCTGTAATGCTGCCCAACTGGAGTGTGTATGTTAAATAATAACAAACAAGGCTTTGCTCGAATAATGCCATTGAATATATCTGAGCAATTTTATAATTTATTCTATTCTTGGTAATCATTTTTCTGTAACCCTTTCAAAATACCTAAATTTTCCCAATCAAAATCAATGTTTCTCTTCAATGCTTAAAAAGCATTCGGTGGAAAATGTCTATATTCTGATAGAGAATTTTTGACTGACAGGGCTGAAAGGCTACCAGCTGAACATTTGGGATAAAGCCCTACAGAAATATAGCCTGGGAGCACTAAAAGGAATCTTGGAGACTGGGAGGAAATGAACCTGTACTTGAGACCCTCAGACCAAACTCGTTATCAAAATCATCCAGATAACATGACATTACATCAGTTAAGGGTGGCCTGTCCGGAAACCAACTCCTTGAATCTTGGCAAAGACTGATCAAGGACACCTGAGCCTTGATTCTCCTTTTTCTTGATGGGACTGTAACCTTGCTTATGTTGTTTGAGCCCAGAAATAAGAGAGCCAATGTTTGCAAACATTGCCTCAAATGGAAGCATGGCTAGCACAACTGTTTTCTTTTCAGGTTTTTTCTCAGCTGGGAGTAGACGAAGGGCAGAATGTCATGACAGGAACTTGCTCACATTATAGATCTGAAAGAAAAATTCTATATTCTTGGCTAATTAAACTGGGGATTTAGTCTAATCCTACAGTGGTCCTATGTAAGTTCAATTAAATGTTGGCTTTTCAGATGAAGAGAATGTAGTCTATAGAAGAAAAATGACCTGTCTCAACTGATAAAAGTCATTAAGGACAGACCTGGAGATAGAGCCTTGACCTTCTAATCCTGCCTATAGCTTGTTGTAATAATAGTCTCTTCTTGACTCAGAAAAGGGATCCTTAATGTTGTAAACCTGTTACCTCATTTAGATTTTAATCATTCTACTCACATTGATATAGTCACATTTTTAAAAGATACTTAGTGGCCAGCAGTTGTAGAGGGAAACAAAATGGACTGAATTTCCTACCCTCAGGAACCTTATTTAAAGGTAAAGGAAGGTGGTCAGCAGACAAGCAAGTAAAATCGAATGTACGCATACATATGTTTAAGATAGTTTGGATGGTATCATTACTAAGAGGAAAACCGTGAAAAGCAGTATAGCCATGTGTTCCTGAGACTGTTGTTACAATTTTTTTTCTTTTTTTTTCTTTTTTTTTCTTTTTTTTCCTCTTTACTAGATATTTTCTTCATTTACATTTCACATGTTATCCAGAAATTTTCCCTTACCCTCCCGTGTCCCCGCCCTGCTCCCCTACCCACCCCTCCCACGTAATGGCCCTGGCATTCCCCTGTACTGGGGCATATAGAGTCTGTATGACCAAGGGGCCTCTCCTCCCAATACAATTTTAAAGGGAAGGTCTCCCTGTCTGGTTAATGAACTGTTGCCTTCCTACTGATTGAGGATTCACTCCCATAATGCCTGCACAGCCCTGCATTTCTTTTCTGTTTTCTAGGATGGAAATGGTGATTGCCAACAGGTATCATTTCACACCAGTGGACCCCTTATTCATAGTTGAAAGACATCTACTAATTTACGCCGCTCCCACCCCTCCCACACTACTGTGGACTCTTCAGTGCTTTCAGAGCCAGCCATCTCTGGGTCCTTAAACAGTGTATATTGATTTTCCCCTTGGCCTTCACTCGCTGTTCCATGCTTTGGAGCTTTTTGTCCCAAGTCTCATTCCTGCTGTGAAGATCCTTCTGATTCATCCTTGCCTACCACTCTAACCAGTATTCTTTCAAGATAAGAATTGATCTTTTAATTTTTTGGTTTTGTTTTTTAAAAACATTTGTTTAAGTTTGAAAAATGTATATGGATGTTTTCCTTGCATATATATATGTGCACCACATGCATCTCAGAAGGCTTTGGAGAACCTGGAACTTGAGTTGTAGATGGATGTGAGCTACCATGTGGGTGATGGGAACCGAACACAGTTCCTCTACCAAGAACAAGTGTTCTTAGCCAACAAACCTTCTTACCAAGCCCTTTAATTTTACTTGTATTGGCATGGCTTTGGGCACAGTATAGATGTCCCAAAATGGTTTGTTGTACCAAACTGAAGTATATTTATCAGATTCCACTGAGAGTCAAAGATCTGAACCAAGAGTTGGAGTTTCAGTTGGGATTCAATAAATTACTCAGTAAAATGCAGTCAAAACAGGGATAAAAGTATTTAATGGAACATCCAAATTGGAAGAGGTGTCCAGTAATACAGCTTATTCTATGTTCAGGGATGGTTGGAGAGAGACTACACTCCCTTGAATTTATATCCAGAGCTGTCCTCAGGTGAGGCATGTGGAAACGAATCTGCTTTAAAACTTTTTTCTTAAAATAAACAACATTTTAAGAGCCTTTATCTCTTTAGATTAGTTCAAAATTACCCCCAGCTCTCTGAACTTTACCAACTTGATAGTTTCTAGATCTCTGTAAATGGGCCTGCTTTTTAACAAATAACCCTGTGATTATATAAAAGATTTGGTCTAAAAAGATTTGAGAGTAATATTTCTGCTTAGGATGTAGAATCTTCAACCTTTGGTTTATGACTAACCATTCCACACTGCTGTCAATAACAAATCACTGGGAGGTTTAGCTGTTGCTTTATCACATGGCCACATTTACCAGTGTCAGGAACTACTTCATTAAGAGCGCCTATAGTCTAGAAAACCCTGTTGCTTAGAGACCCTGGTAAGAGGGTAGTGGGCAGCTTCCGTGCTTACCAGTTGAATTTGCCTTTGCTAAGTACATCATCTGCTCTCTCTGCAGCTAGTTACTCTGCTTCTGGTCTGTCTGCTTATTCATAATCATTTGAGAGCTACTGTTAGAATCAGCCCTGACTTCCCCAGTCTTTAGTTTGGGTCCTTACCAATAAAAAAATCTTCCTGACCAGAGGATGGCTTCTTCTGGGCAGTGTTTCTATTGTATGTGATCTGTCCATCCCTGATATGACTGCATGGTGGAGAAGCTCTGACTGCAAGGCACCTTTTTATCTCATGAAGGTCAGATAAAATTGTTTGCAGGAGTCCTCTATTTAGAACAGTTCTCTTTCTTTAGTGTACTGTAGCCTCCTGTCGCTCCTGCTGTCTTACAATGGTCAAGCATTCCTCATAGACTAACTTACCAGACCTGGAAGGAAAACTCCTCCTGGCATTCCTTTACCTCAGCTGCACTCTGATAGTCCTTGGCTTCATACACCAGCACCCTTACTTCACGCCCATCACGGTGCTTCTTCATGTTTAACATTTCAAATAGAAATTTCCTTCCACTAGCCACAACCCACTTCTATCTTCCCCTTCTCTTTGCGTTATGATCCTCTGCTTCTCCCCTGGCCTCCACTTTCCTGGGGAATATCTCACTGTAACCAACACATCCCTTCTCAGCCTGCTAACAATCAGTTTTTGAAAAGTTTTTCCAGGAGTGTATGATGGCAAGCATAGTCTATCATGGCCACCAAGTTAAATGTCTTCTCCTGCTATAGGATGTTTTCAGGTCTGGGAATAAAGTGTAAAAATCTTAGTTTGGCAATCCCTTGCCTGGAAACCCACCATGCTCAAGAATAACCGCCAATACAGACAGTCCTTGTCTCAAATTGTATAGGCAGGATGAAGGCAAGAAAACTGATCACTGTTCCTAGTGCTCTTTCTAAAATCCATTTCTAGTCATGTTTCTCTCTTACGCACACCCAGTGACTTCCTAGAGCTTTCAGACATGTGCAGCCCCACTCCCTTTCTAACCTCCTTGAGTTCTCTTTCTCACTTGGACTTTTTGTCTTCCTTCTCAAAGTCTTAATGGATTTTGTTCGTGGATTTGTGTCTGAAGTGAACTGCCTGAATCATGTATGTAAGTAATTTCTTAGTGATTTAGCTTAAAGCTAACAGATGATGTCTTTTTCCCCCTACTTAGTCTGGATTAATGTTTGCCTAGAGAAACCAATTTAATATCTCTGATTCACTACTTCAATGCTATGTAATAATTAAATGCTATGTAATAACTATGCCTGAGTATTTTATCCTTTACTTAGTACATTTAGTACACTTCATGGATCTGCTTTATTATTTTTCTTTTAAGTGTATGAATGTTTTGCTTGCTTATTGTCTGTGTCCCACATCCCACATGCATGCATTGCCTCTGGAGTCCGGCGATCCCAGGTTTTAGATCACCTGGGAATCTAGTTGGAGGGAGTTGTGTCTGCAAATCAAGCCTAGCTCCTCTGGATGAGCAGCTAGTACTCCTAACTACTGAACCAGCTGTCTAGGCCTGGCCCCTCTTTTGGCTTTTGTTGAATCAGGGTCTTACTATGTAGCCTTGTCTGGCCTGGAGCTTACTATGCGGTACTATCTGGCCTCAGATTTAGAGGAGTATTACCTGCCTCTGCCTCTCAAATTCTGGAATTAAATGGAGTATTCCTGGCAATATACTCCAATTTTGAGACGTATTCATTTTGCATCTCTAATACCGTTTGAAATTATGTTCCTTGTCATTCTCAGACTGTCGAAGTAAATCCCTAAACTGATGAATACATTTAGATAGTTGGTAGCTTTAAAACAATTAGCTTTAATTCAGTTTTACAGGGCAAGATCATCTCCTTAATTGGGTCTTCTATTGCTATAGAAAAAGAGGATCAATTAGGTCGGTGTTCCGATGGGATCCAGCCTGGAAAGAGGCTATGTGAAGGATGTGGGAAAGTACCAGGGAATGTTCTTAAGTGTATGTCTCTTGAAGTGCTAAACGTTGAAGGGGAGATTTCAGAATGAAGCTTGTCTCTGTACCATACTTAAAGGCTCTGGAGAAATTGGCCATAATTAAATCCTTGTCATGGCATTAGCTAGACCAACTTAAAGAAATTAATAGCAAATTTTCTGGACCATGGATTTGTTATATTATGCTGAGTGCCTAGTTTCAACAAATGGTGCTGGCACAACTGGAGGTTATCATGTAGAAGAATGAGAAGTGATCAATTCTTATCTCCTTGTACAAAGCTCAAATCTAAGTGGATCAAAGAACTCCACATAAATCCAGAGACACTGAAATTTATAGAGGAGAAAGTGGGGAAAAGCCTCGACGATATGGGCACAGGGGAAAAAATTCCTAAACAGAACAGCAATGGCCTGTGCTGTGAGATCAAGAATCAACAAATGAGACCTCAAAAAATTGGCTTCCTAGAATATTTATTGTTCATTACAAATATGGCAGTTTATAATTTTAAATGCCATAATTCTTACCTGCTTGTACAATTAATTGATAATCAGGATCAATGTGAGTTACATTTAAAATGACACAGTGATATATTTAAGTAATATATTCCCTTTGATAAACCTGAGATTCTTTATGTGGCAAAATAAAAAAACACTACTATATTCCCATGTAATTTTCTGTTTTGTAACTACAGTACTGTATTCATTTTCATGTTTCTTACACATTTCATTTCTGTAACTTAAAACATCTGTTGCATATTCTTTGACAGAATAATCCTTTCCTTGTGTATTTCATAGAGAAACAGCTAATTCTTTCACATTTTCTTAAAGATTTATTTATTTATTTTATGTATATGAGTATGATATCTTTATTCATCCTGGAAGAGGGCATTGGATCCCATTACAGATGGTTGTGAGCCACCATGTGATTGTTGGGAATTGAACTCAGGACCTCAGGAAGAGCAGTCAGCATTCTTAACCTCTGAGCCATCTCTCTAGGCCCTCTTTTACATTTCTTAGAGTCACATTATTCACTATGTTTAGATATTTTGGGACATATTTTTCAAAAATATGGAATTACATTTTTAGGAAAGTATTCTTTGAATAGGGCCTTTGCAATGTCTTAGGGAAGGCTACACAAGAACTTCAATTGTTTCTGTTATTCAGTTAACATAGTATTTTTCGATCAGATGTATAAATGAGTGACTTACATTCTTCCCAATCCTGCATTGCTTATTTCCAGTATTGAAGAATTCAGATTACAGTTTATCCAATTATTTTTCTAATTAATTGTCTATTACTGACCACAAACACAAATGTTGAAAAATTCAAATTTGAAAGAGTGAATTTTAAAACAGAGAATTTAAAACATGATTTTTCATGCTGAAGCCCATATTTGGAATGAAACTAATATAAATAGAAACCGTTACATATGTCTGTGTAAACATAACTAAACAGAAGTCGATTAATGATGAAATGTCTTCTTCCACCTTTTAGTACATTTCATACTGTAACTTGGACCTACGCATTTGAGCTGTGTCATCTTTTATCTTCTTAAGTCTGTCTGTTGTACTCTGTGGCCACCCACGTTTGAAGGATGGCATGTTGGTTGATTTGTAGTGACTTCCATCTCCTCATTCAGATTTAGGATAGAAACATAAAGGCATGAATCTTATTATTTTATTTTAATTTTAATTTATTAATGTATTTAAAATAATTATTTTATTACTTTTTAAATTTAAAATAATATTTTGATTTATTTATTACTTTGTTATTGTTATATTCATGTTTGTAGGGTATTTTTTACTGCCTTGCAAAGTTGTGGGCTTCTTTAATCACATGTCATTCGCTAGGAAAACATGCATTAATTATCAAACCACTCACTCTTTGGAAAAGGGATTTTTAAAGATGTATAGGCGATGTATTTTGTGCCAATGTAATCATTCACTGTATTGTTTAGGCAAATAAGCTAGTTTAAATAAGGTCCTAATGAGTTTTTAATTTATTGTGAAATGAATCAGTAGGGCAAAGAGAAGTAGTGAAATGAATCAGTAGGGCAAAATATTAGAAGAATTTTCGTTGTATAATAATTGAGGAATCACTCGAGTACAATCCCCACAGACTAGCTATTGTTGGATAAAAGAATGCAATTATATTAAAAATTAATACTTCGTTGTAATATGAAGCCAATGCTGCCCGAATTATTATGTGCCAAATTAGGTTGCTGTAAACAATAACAGAATGGGTGACTGTGCAAGTGAAAGCCGTGAGTTATTCAAAGTTGTACCAGCATGTTTAATGAGATGCAGCCAGAGCAGAAAATGTTTAATTTAGTAATGGGTGATCTGAATCAATCTGTCCTGTGGAGTGATGGCGTGGGCTGAGTCCCAGTTAATATGAAGTAACTGAGGAATCATACATGTTCATATGTGATACAGGCCATTCATTCTTTCTTTTTTTTTTTTTTTTTTTTACTGAGACAGCTCCCCAGCCCTCTCTATGGTTGATGGCTTTCAGTGGGTCTGTTAGAATCCTGAGGAACTAGAATCCTGAGGAACACTGCCAACCAAATTAAATCTTGGTTGGCCTTTTCCTTCACATAAATGAGGATGCAAACTTTGTTTGCTTGTAGTTGGGCTGTATGTAGTAAGGTCTTACTCTAACAACCATTTTTACCAAAAGATCATGAGTTGGTATGCATCTGGATGCAACTGTACAAATTGTGTTTATTGGAGTAGCAGCTAAGATTATCACTTGCATTGACAATCTATAAAGACAACATTCCCAAAATCCAGGAACTGCTGTTTGCTCTTGTTTGTCTTCTAGAGAGGACAAACAGATTGTCTTGAGAGTTCACATAATTTGAAAACTTCAGGCTGAGAATTCATGTATATGAAAATGTAACATGGTAATTCTAGATAAAGAGTTGAATTATTAAAGAGACACCTGGAATTCCTTTAGGGATTCTCTATTTTATGTTTACTGGATGTTAAGCAAAACAAAACAAAGGAAGACAAAACACCCCTGTGTTTTTAATAAATTTTTACTTCACAAAACAATGTACTATATGAATAGTTGATGTGTTATGTCTCTGGTGAACATGAGAAGCTGTAAATATCTTTTTCAAAATGATATTGGTTATCTATAATTGTGGAATACAGTTCACTGCCGAATTCTCCTTCAATGGGATGTTACCTTGATATAATCACTTAGAATTGGTTTCCAGTCTAGAATAAGGGAAAAAGATAACACATGATAATCCCACACAGTGGAGTCAAATGTATCTCTAGAGTTCCACTGTAACCAAGTCTGTGTTAGGAAGGTTAGTGTATTCTTTTCTTCCACATAAGAATTTTGCACATTATGAGAGTGGTTAAATGTTATATTCAGACATTTTTCACATTAAACCCAGGGAGGCCATGTATGCATCAGTTAACAGCATGGATATTCACTCTGCTTGGATTAAAAGCAATTTGGGATTTTTCATTTACATATGCCATTTTCTAACTGTCTAACTTGTTAAATAAATATTTCTATATGCATAAGCATAATTAACATAGTACTTTAAAACAAGGAGAAGGAATGGATGATTTTTAATGGGTTTGTTAAGGAAGTATATAAATAAAGCCATTAATTCTTCCGTTTCACTTAAAAATAGCCTCACATACCAGAGAGAGCACATTTAGTGCTTGGTAGAAATCTTTCTGTTCCATTTTCATTTGGGACAAGTAAAAATTTTCATAATTAATTAAGTGGGACACTTTAGAATACTGTTTGTTGGAAATTTCTAAAATGTTGAGGAAAAGAAAGACACTTAATGTTTCCAGAAATCCAGTAATTGGGCTCCAAACAATAGAATCACAGATAAAGCTAGCTTATAGGTGTTACTACATGATTTGGAGCAGCCTGCAGCTAGAGCTGCTTTGTGAAGGGCATTCCTATGTTCTATTAAGGTCTTTGGCTTGAGCAGTAACTCCAGAGGACACCCAGTAGTCTGCCCACTCCTGAATTGTTCCTTTTCTTTATAGCTCATGATGAAAGCTTTGCTGTATCTGGTTCCAGTCCTTCCACACCTCGGTCTGGAGCCTTTCTCGCTTTGATCATGGGTAGAACTCCTGTTTTCCTGGTCTTTATTTTCCTCACTTGAAAATTTTTATGTAAAACTATTCACATGATTTTATTAGGGCAAAAGGTCATATATAGCCAATTCTGTGGTTCATAAAGAATGATAAATTTGAATATGCAATGTGATAGTGATTATAAAATTAACCTTCCTGAATTATTATTATTATTATCATTGATGTTGTTGTTGGAAGCTTCTCTGTTAAAGAAACCCTTTGGTGACTCATTTGAAGTTGTGAAGCATGGAGTCCCTTTTTCACCTGGACTCTCTCAGCTTCTGTCTTTGTAATATGCTACTTTCAGGCTCTCAGTGGTGCCCACAGTACGTTTCAGGATGCATTATTATGGCTTTATGTAAATGGTGGCATTTAATTTGTGGTTGTGTTTTATTAATTTCCTTCAGCCTTGGTATTTGCAGTGCTTTTCACAAAGGAGACATTAGTCTCTCAGGATCTGTGCCTCCTTTGAATGCCATGGGAAGGAACATTGTAAACATGTATTCCCAGAAGTGGTTGTATGGGATGGCAAGGTGCTGGGATTGCTATATGAGCTGACGTTTCACTAGTCTAGACATACTTGATATGTTAACATGGACTTGATTTAAAGTGGAGATTGGCGATCTCTAAGTATAGAATGATGAATAATGTACACATTTCAGTATCCTATTTCTTTGTTTTAGTTTATTTATATATTTGCTGGCTAAAACTTGTAGATTTTTTTTGTCCAGAAGAAGTATCTATAAACATTGTGTGTCTATGTATATGTGTGTATATATACCCACATATATTTATGTATTCTGTTTATGAAGATAATTCTTTCGCAATATGTACTTGATAGGCAGTTTTATGTAACTTGAGTTTTTTACCTTTTACCTTTAGAATGTTTATACATAGGGAATGAGCTAGGTTTTAGAGATCGTAACACTCTATTCTAATGTTGAAAATGATTATTTTGAGCACATTATTAGCTAGTAAAATACTCTATTAGAGGCATATCTCACCTATGAAATGACTTTCTGTTGTCCTTTCCTGTGTACCAGAAGGAAGTTGATGGGTGAAAGCAAACATAATTCATTTTTGTTAGCGTATGGATATATAATTTTTTCTTTGTATAATTGTGTATATTAAGAGTTTGGGGCTGTTTTAGAGCACTTAGCACCAATCATTTTATGAAACAAAAGGCAAAAACCAAAGAACGGGTTAACATACTACCAAGGCAAGATTTGTGAGGCTTTACCATTCTAAATCCTTTCAAGGATGGGGTTTGGTGGCATTGGGATGGTGATTCTGAGGATGTGGAGAAGTTGGTTAGCTCAAGTCAGAGGGAACCTGTTACAATTTAAATGTCTTAATCATTGTCAATGCTCTTGCTGTCTGGGGTTAGGCACTTTCAGCAGTTTCTTTTTGGGAAGGGGGAAGGGGAGAGTACTTTGGTGTTTTGGAAAACAATGATGTGGTTGCTTTTTCTATAAAACACCAATTTATTTCACCCGAGACTCGTGCGTGGCCTGTGTTCTAAACCAGGCTGCTGCAGACACCTTTGCAGTGGGGCTGCTCTAATGGGCTGAGCTGTCACTCTGAGCTACCACACTCAGCTCACTGACCAGCCCACTGAGTCTTCACTTAATTATATGGACTGCCTGGCTTTTGTAAGCATTTCTCTTCATGAAATTCTCTCACTATAAAGTTGTTTGTAACAGGTTTTTAGAGGCTTGGCACACACATAGAAGTATTTTGTAATCCTTTGATAACAAACTTTGACCCCAATTAGTTTAGAAAGTCTTTCTGAAACAGTTTAGAATCCCTGCCTAAAGTTCTTATAAGGGTTCCCCTCCTCGAGTGTTTGGTGTCTTCATGACCTTGGCTTTGCTTGTCTCTCTTATTAACAGTCTGTGTACCCAGACAGAACCACACCCAGCTTTCTTTTCAGCCTACTTTGGAATGCTTGGTTGCCTGGAGAGCTCACCCTGTTTGATTATAGGAATAATGATTTTTCTAATCTCCACAAAACCTCTGAGACCTTTGTTGTTATTTTTTATTACAATGCGTCTCTTCTTTTCCCCACCACATTTTTTGCCTTGATGAAGTTGGAAATGTTTATAGAAATAAGAAGACCAGGCAAAATTCATGGAAGTTTGAAAAATATCCCATTATGTCCTTTTTACTTTTACATCAATTATTGCATATACACAATAACTGAATATTACTTTTATGAATATTGACATTGTCAAGTTTGGAGCTTAGTCATTTTTAAAACAGTTTTCAGCAAAAGTTATACATTTGTAGTGGGATAGAAACACCATTTTCTAATGCTTGAGCCTAAAAAAATAAGCGCACGCATCTAAACTGACACAAAAATGTATCTCTGAATAATTATCTGCATATCGTGCCAGCTTTACTAATCATAAATAGGCTTTTCTTTTCACAGGTTCTCAAAAATAGAATTGATATTTAAATGCTTTGAAAGCCTCACTTCTGTGTTGGCTTGGAGCTCAATATAAGATGGGAGTCACAGAGTCATTGGAGGCTTCTGTGTTGGCTTGGAGCTCATTATAAGATGGGAGTCACAGAGTCATTGGAGGCTTCTGTGTTGGCTTGGAGCTCAGTATAAGATGGGAGTCACAGAGTCATTGGAGGCTTCTATGTTGGCTTGGAGCTCAGTATAAGATGGGAGTCACAGAGTCATTGGAGGCTTCTGTTGCTTTCCTTCCGACTTCCATTTCTGTTTATTCCTAGTTTCTGCCCCCCTTTCCTGTGGCTATGTCCGGTAGAGTTTCTCTTCTGAACTTTTGAGAGTTACTTCAAATACATTCATGATGCCAGACAGGGTGTTGTTTTTCTTCCTTTTTCATTTATGTTCATAGAAATTATACTGCCTAGTTTAGTTCCTTTCCATTGGGTTATTTCTAATAAATAGCGTCAACATACACACAGTCATTTGCTTGGGTAGGAAGAGCATATGCTCACACCCTCCATGGCCTTGTTTCCACTGGACCTTCCTTTCAAATATTCCACTGGTCTGTGCTCACACATTCCTCAAATGACTGGTGTAAGGATTTGGAGATTCGGAGATGCCTCCTCTTCCCCCTGGGTGAACTCAATATGTGTGTCCTGTGACTTTCACGGATATGTTTTCTTAAGAGAGTATACTAGGGTAGCCCTTCAGGCAGAGTTCTCATATATGGGAAATAAGAGATGGTTAATATTCAATTCAATTCAGATTCAACTAAACAATAAATGAATTTACCTTCCCTCACTCCAACTCCAGAGCATGAGAGAAAAATTTCAAAATTCATGGAGGAAGAGCTGACAACACAGCATTTTTAGATATAAGAAAAAATACAATAGAATATATCTCCCTCCATCAGATGGCTTCACGTCCATAGATGCATTTTGTAAATACTTAGTGAAAGCAATGAGAAATAGGAACGTGAGATCAAATCTTTCATTCTTCAGATGTATGAAACATTCCTGTCATGTAGACGCACAGCCCAGTACATAATGACTTTATGGGTATTGTTGAGATAATTAATCCATGCAATACTATAACCCCAGCAATGTGTATTTACACAACTTTGCATTCCTTAAAGAGTGGGGAGCTGTGTCCATGGCCTTTCATTTCACAGGAGTTGTCAAAAAGTAATTGCTAGTGATATAGGACGTTTAAGCACAATAACTATTTCATAATTTGAAAGATAATAAATGCATATTTAATGTGCAGAACAATAACTGCTGGGAGATGATCAAATGAGCAATATACAGGTCATAGTTTTACCTTTTAAAAAGTTCAGTTGTATGTTTAAATGGTACTCATTATTTTCTTGGGTGAAAAAAATAAAGCATATATTTTGGTCCCCATGAAAGTATAGCAATGGGTGACTAAGATCTACTTTTTGTTTTTGCTAGATACTACTTAGGAAATGTAACAAATCAAGACACACCAGTTAACAGAGCACCAGGCATTAACAAGAATGTGGGGCTCATTAATTAGTAGAGGACTATTTATCATCTTTCTCCTGTACTGGTTGTTATAGTCCTGGTTTTGATCTCCCAAATTTTGCCATTTAATGACAATATGCGAAATTGCTGTTGGTTTTGGCTGAGTTGGAGGACCACTTAGAGAAGTCATACAGGATCCCAGAACTCTGTGAGCAGGAGGCTGCAGAGCGGAGGGGGCTATAGAAAACCTTTCAGCAGGCTCATTTGTGTGGCCTGAATGGCTCACTGGGAGAAATAGAGCTGGTGACAGAGATCCAGGGCTGGCTCAGGTTAATGAATTGTGCTTTGTTATCCTGGGGGAGGTTCCACCCCTGGGAAAGCTGCCTTCCCTCTGTTCCCCTAACTGCACCCCAGGCTGCTTGAAATACTGTTCCCCTTTGTTTTCTCATGCTTCGGAGTTGGAGTGAGGGAAGGCAGATTCATTTATTGTTTAGTTGACTCAGAAGGACTGCAGTTCTACAAACAAATTGGACTTCAGTTAGGCGGGCTCCATCATAAATAAACCCGGAAGAGATGGGCTTCCCTCTCCTGGCTGATGTGCTTCAGCTGTGTGAAACCCCCGCATCTAAAAAGGCCTGATTGATTGCTGCGCTGGCTGACAGCAGAGCACGCACAGCTCTGTTCCTCTCTCTGCTCTCCTGTTTCTGTCTCTGCTCCCCTAAAGCACATTCAGCAAAAGTTTATGGTACAGGAAACCAATATTCTATTTTCTGAATTATTCTTTTCATTTTAGGCTCCATTTAAAGAAAAATCAGCTCTATGATACATCCTTCCCAGTGAATAATTCTTCATGATCTGGAAAGAAAACCTATTTTATAGATTGGTTAAGGGCATTTTCCATGGCTGGGTCAGGTGAATCATCATTTTCACATATAATGTTTTGGACATTTTAAAATTTAACAACATGTTTTTGCTAGAGGCTGCAGCTATCTTAGCAATACCTGTAAATACCTCTTTTCAGTGACTATAAAATGCATTTTTTCCATTAAAGTGTATTTACTTCATTTTGTTTCATGTGATTAAGTTTCATAAATCATCTGGAGACATAGAAAATCTGTTATTTCCCTCCCTGGTAGGAAAGTATATTCTTTATACTTTATGGGTATTAAGTACATACTTGACACTTATGGAACAGAAAAAAAAAGTTAAACCACAGAGTATGTCCAGATCAACCCTTGCCCCTCAATTGCTGATGCTATAAGGAGTGCAGTCAGTTATTTAGTATTCTTGCCGAGTAGATTAGATTGTTTTGTTTTAATTAATTAACTAATTAATTAGAACAGCATCTGCTTACATATCCGTGGCTGCTCTGCAGCTCACTTTTTAGACCAGGCTGGCCTCAAGATCAGAGAGAGGTCTGCCTGCCTATGCCTTCTGAGTTCTAAGAGCAGAGACATGCTCCATAATTTCCAGCCTTGGTCTTAATTTTTTTAAAGGTTTAAAAAAAATTTTTTTTTGGCCGACATTCTGACCATGACATTGAGGTAAGCTTGTACACCTATTTATTGCTATGAGTTCTTAAAACTTTGAATTGTTAAAGGTCACCTCCAAATCACACAGCTAAGTTTTATGGCCAGAGTTTACAGGCGTTATCTATGTATGACTGCAAAGCAAAATATGAACAAAAAGTACAATCCAGAAGTGAAAACAGGTTTTCTGAGAGTGTGTCAAGGAACTTACTATTCCTATGTCCAGGGTGCTCATTAATTTTTACTGTGTCACATTTTGAAGGCTTGTGGTATTTGTAACACCCCTGTCTTTTTAAGACATGTAGCCTCATTAGGTCTGTTGTCTAAGGCGATGTTTATAAACAGGACATTATGGCAAAGATTCAAGTGTTTGGAATGAAAATGATATTGTTTAATTTTTCTCGCATTAGACTGTTATGCTTCATGGAGAAATGTTACAAAGGTAATTGGACAGACAACCAGTAAAAATTAGGTCAACAGTCCAGACCCATGAACACTTGCCTTTCTAACAGACTTGACAGTAACACAGATCTGTTCAAAGAAAATGGAACTGTCCCTGACATGAAATAATGAGATTGTCATATACACAACACACGGTCCGTGCTTTCCTTTTAATTACCATAGGAGAACAAAATCAGCTTCTGCAGCTGGTCCTCCTTCAGTTTATTTGCCTTGACCAATCTCACACCTAGAGGCTTGAAACATTACAGACAGAAGCATTACAGAGTGAATATGTATCTAATAATTGACTGGCATGTCTGTCCCTTAAAACTTGGCTCTGTTGTCAACATTTGTAATACTAATAGATAACCTCTTTTCCTTATGTGGAAAATGCTTCCCAGTCCCTGCTTAGAGTGTGCATTTGAATGCAATCACAATCTTAGGCCAGCCCAGGTATTTAATTACTCTTATAGAGTGGGTTTGGAAGGAACAATGAGCTTCCGTCACATTAAGGGTAGTTGGCAAGTAGTGGTGCGTTAAAGCCCAGCATGACATTGATTTTTGACAAGAAGAAATGGAAACATGGCAGTAACTCTGTATCCTGAAGGAAACATTCTATATTATTGATAAGCTGTGTTTTCCTAAAGCCACTATCAGAACTTTACTGGGATTTCATTTATTAATCTCTGTATACTATATACTCTTTACTAAAACACTGATTATGGTAAAAAATAAAATGCTAATTGCAAACTGTTACCTTAGTAACTATTCTTTGGCTCATCTTTAACACAAAGGTGTAATATATTATAGACATGGCCCTTCCTTTACAAAAAAGGAAAAATGGCAAAATATCACTTAATTACATTTAGAAAGAACACTCATGCCTACTCACTGTGCAGATTAGTAGATTATCAGACAAAATACGTTAATTTGGCTCATGTCCCTCCCCCATTTTCTCTAGTGATTAAAGCTCTCATCCAGCTTGCCACACTGACAGGACTTGGCAGTAAAACATCAGCTGGTAAGAAAATCTTGGGAAAGATTTCATATTCTGGACTTTAAAGATGATCGTGAGACCGAGAAATTGCAGAAACAGCTGATTTTTGGTGATATTCTGCATTCTTGCTTCCTCTGTGATCTACCACCACCAAGTAGGCCTATACCCCAAGCCTTACTCTAACAGAGAATATTATTAGTGTTTTTTTCTGGAGCTTTGTAAATAGGATGAATGTGATCAAGAAAATATAAAGTTTGTATGCTTTGGGGCTGGCAAGATGGCTCAGTGGTTAAGAGCACTGACTGCTCCTCCAGGGGTCCTCAGTTCAATTCCCAGCACCCACATGATGGTTCATAGCCATCTGTAGTAAGATCCGATGCCGCCTTCTGGTGTGTCTGAAGACAATGACAGTGTTCATACATACATAAATCTTAAAAAAAAACTTTGCATGCTTTGTCTTACTATTATCGGCGAACGGATTGAATTAAAATGTATTGGATGTTTGTGGAAATCACTCTGACAAGTAGTCTGGTTTTTAATTTACCCATTCTCATTTGTTGACATGAATGCCCGGTGAGTTCAATATCAGCTTATATCTCTGACCATTTTCACTCTTGCATGTAACATTTATAGAATGAAAGTAGTGAGAGATGCGAGTTCAGGCAGAATCATACAATTCACTGGAAGCTCTAGCTTGGACATCAAATGGGTTTTTGGATAGTGTTGACCACAGTTGTAATTTGAAGCAGTCATTAAAGTGGCCTCATAACAGGAAATTGGTCCACCTTTATACGTAAGGAAGGTGATGTTACAATAAACATAGCAGCTCCATCAGACAGACAGAAAAACTGTCAGGGTTTTTCCTTTGAAGATAGCAACAGTAGTAGGATTTTTTCATCCTCAGGCAGCTGGGGGGCACCTTGATCTTTATGTTTTAACACCCCAGGAATAGTCTACAATTATGACAATCGTGGTTATTACCTTCATCCTATTCTCTTTCGTTTCAGAATAACACTAAAATATAGCTTTGTCATGATTTTCCTAGTTGTGAAAATTATTGGTCAGGGCCTCTTGAAGGCCACAAGTGATTTTAACAGTTGGCTGTTCTATACTCCGTTAAAATTATTGAAAATGTTAAAAGCATTTTACCTTTCTACTTTGGGTCAGCCTTCAATTTAGTCTGTGCCTTATAATACATTTATTTCCACACATGCACATGTGACCTTCTAAGAGATTTTTATTATTCTAAAACCTTTCTTTGATATCATTTGGGTAGGAGGAATAATAAATAGATTCTTTTAATTCCTTCTCTTGACTCACCTTAGAATCTCTCCCTCTTGTGTTACACTGGCCTCTTTATGCTTTCCCCACTTCAAGTGGACTTCCTGTACTATATTGGCAGTTTCTGAGTGCATGCTACAGATAAAGCATTGATATTTATCATTAAGCCAGTGAGTCTTAACAACATATATAATGATTATTACCTTCATTTATAGGTGGAATTCAATAACCTGCCTAATACCAAAAGAAGGAAACTAGTGGCCTAGACACAGTGACACTCACCTGAAGTCCCAACTGGAGCTTGGGAGGCCAGACTGAGGTCACTACTGTTTTAAACTGCATAGCGCAACCCTGTCTCAAAATTCAAAAGGAAAGAAAGAGGTGGGGAAAAACAACAGGATTAAGAGAGTGGGGTATGAAAAGAAACAGAAGGAAAACTATAGAGTAGGGATTGAAGCCCTATTCGTTTCCCAGCCTGAAACCTTCAGCTCCAGGTTCCTCTCACTATGATTGATTCTCTTTCTACTGTACCTCTATGGAGGAAGAGATTGTCTTCCGATTACTCTAAAAGTCAGCCACCCTCTCAGCCATGTCACTCCATCAGTAATGTTAGGGCAGCCTGGAGGTTGTAGCTTGGCATTGCTGAAGACAAGCCTTCATGTTAGATAATAGAAAATTAGTCCTGCTTGGAAGTCCATCATCTTCAAGAGTTCTCTCTAGATGAATAATATCAACCGTAATAAGGTGAAAAACGCAGCTCCAGGTAGGGCACCAGCTGCCTTGCATGTATTCTCTCATTAATCTTTACTCCCTCCTCCTTTGATAGGTATGGTTGCTGCTATGTTCGGATTCTGAAACAGAAGTTTGCGAAGATGAGTAATAGGCAGAGCTGTGATATAATTTCAAGGTTGTTTCAGTTCAAAATTCATGAGGCAAGATGACTGCTGATATTTTATTATTATCTGAGTAAGGCCTGTGAATCTTAACTAGAAAATTGGAGTAAGTGAACCCACTGAATCATGATAGAAATGATTTTGAATAGAAAAAAAAGTTAGTTCAAGCATGTTAGTACATACCTATATTCTTAGCACTTAGACAAGAGGGAGCAACCTGGGTTATGGAATAAAACCTCATCTCAAAAAATATTAAAGACATAGAAGCCTTATTATTTTATAACTTACAATTTCTGATTAAAATTTTAAATGATAAAATAAGACATGATGTATGAAATATGAGATAGTCTTATGTTTTATATTTGAAAAATTATTTAATTTTATAACTTTTTCATCAAGTTTTTCAAGCTTAAGTTATTAAAACTGTACAAACAAGGTGATAACAGAAAATCATTTTTAAGTGAAATAAGTTATATAACAATTGTTATGTGTCTTATTTAGTGGAAGTTAAAATACAAATTAATGATGCTGTATCACTGAGTGATGAAATATAGCATGAACAAAGTCTTCTAGGGAGTTGGGATGAGAAATGTCACATATACTTTTATGAAATATTCTTGTAGGATATCTTGGAATTAATTATTCATCTTGTCAGATTCAAGGTTCATTATTTTCCCATTTCTATTGATACAGTATCCTTTCAAATTTTATTAGTATAAAGAAGCAATTCTGAGCTGCCTGTGATGCTTATTTACTCAGTATATTAGCATTTACTTTGTGTGCACTGTGGTGCAGCCAAAAGCTATTCCCTTCCTTTGGATATTTAGCTTCTTTTCTTGGTGAGTTCTCTTTTCTTCCCTTAGTCTACTTTAAAGTATTTTCAGTTCTCAGTTGTTGTTACCTTGAGTCTGTGCCTTGAGAGGCACTGTTGCATATCAGACTAACTCAACCCAGAAAGTGTTATGGGGACTGACTTCTCTTCCTGGTTGAATCAACTGAAAAGTAACTATATGATGCAGAGATGCAGGGTGACTCTCAGACCGTGTGTGCCAGGTGGTCCAGGAAAGCAGCCCTTTAAAATAGGAAAAAAATACCTTGCTTATCATGCTAGCCCATTTCCCTGAAAAGTTTTATAGTTTACAGACAGAGATGCGAACTGAGGTGAAGTCTGGGAGTTTCCTAGGGTCAATAAGACTGATTTGGAATCTCAGGATTCTGGGTAGTTAGGGTTGTAGGGCAGACTGCTGGAGGGACAGCTATAAATACAAATCTACAGAGATCTGAAGGTGGTGTCTAAAGGCTTTCAGCTGAGCATTAATTTACATGTAAGAAAAGAAAAAAAAAAAAACAAAACAAAACTAGAAGGCCAGAGAACGAATTGTGCAGAAATAACACAGGAAAAAAAAAAACCCTTAGATTTCACAGACTGATTCTTATGTGTTCCACTTAGGAGATAGAAACCTTGACAATTCATGAGAAATTAGGTAATTAGAGGGAAACCTCTCCCCTCACCCCTGCTGGGGAGCAAAACCCAGTCTAGAGGTGATGCCTGTCAGCTCTTCCCAGTGAAGCCTGAAAGCACACTTGTAGTGCTGTGAAGTGACTCAGCTGTGTTCTGTGTAAAGCTCAAGTGTGCTCATCACAACACAAGCATATTCATCAGGTCCCATAGAGGTGAACAGTATTAATGTGGAGGGTCTGATGAAAATGACTTCTTATAAAAAGGCACAGACCAGGACTCAAAACAAGTAGAAAATTAGCAACGAAATACATAGAAATGAAATATTAATTGACACATCACTCACCTGTGAGTGCCTCAAAAGATGTGCAGTTATAGTCTCTAAAGAGAGAGAGATGCAAAAGGAAGAATAAAGATGAAAATACTGTAATTTCTAGCAAGCATTTTTTTCAATTTTTTAATTGGATATTACTTAGATTTAAGAAATACAAAGTGTGTTGTTGGTGGGAATGCAAGCTGGTTCAACCACTCTGGAAATCAGTCTGGCGGTTCCTCAGAAAATTGGGCATAGTACTACCAGAAGATCCTGCAATACCTCTACTGGGCATATATCCAGAAGATATTCCATCTGGTAACAAGGACACATGTTCCACTATGTTCATAGCAGCCTTATTCATAATAGCCAGAAACTGGAAANCAAGGAGCTGAAGGGGTCTTCAACCCTATAGGTGGAAGAATAACATGAACTATCTAGTACCCCTGAGCTCATGTCTCTAGCTGCATATATAGAAGAGGGTGGCCTAGTTGGCCATCAGTGGGAAGAGAGGCCCCTTGGTTATGCAGACCTTATATGCCCCAATACAGGGGAACGTCGGGGCCAAGGGGTGGGAGCGGGTGGGTAGGGGAGCAGGGCCGGGAGGGGGGAGGATACAGGGAAATTTCTGGATAACACTTGAAATGTAAATGAAGAAAATATCTAATAAAAGTTGAAAAAAAAAAAAAAGAAATACAAAGTGATCAAAATCAGCAGGACTGTACTAAGGCCCATGACAGTCATACGCTCCATACTAGTGACAGGGAGAGCATTGTAACATGGACAATAGAGACATACAAGAAGAGCAAATATGTAAAATTTATTAGAAATAATGCAGTGCTGAGAAAGTAAGATAAGTACTGAGCGAAGTTTGTGACGTGAGACTTTGTAACTTGTCAAAATACCAAACAGTAATTGTATATAAAAGCCTATTTATATGTGTTAAAATTGAAAGAATTCATCACTGGCATGCCCATACAGTAAAAATATTAAATAAACCCATTTAAAAAACAACAGAGAGTTATCAGTTAAAAACATAAGAACTAAAAGGAAAGTACTGAAATGGTAAAAAGCTTCCCCACATGACCTCTCTCATGTCTGTTTTGTCTAGACCTTTTGTCATTGTGATAAATTATCTCAGAAAACAGCTTAAGTAGGAAAAAGTAGTTGGAGCTTCCAGTTTTACAAGATTCAATCCATCATGATGAGGAGGGTAGGGTAGTTCAGAGTAGCAGCCATCATGGAAATCAGGGAGAGGAAGGAGGAAGGGCAGAGAATAGGGGAAGAAGATGAGAATGAGGAGAGAGGAGAGAAGAGAGGAAAGAAGAGGAGAGGAGAAGGGAGGGGAGGGGAGGAGAGGGAGAGGGGAGGGAAGAGGAGGGAAGAGTAAGGGAGGGGAGAGGAGGATGCCTGAACTAATGAGATCTCTCTTCTCCCTGTTTATCCTGTCAGGGACCATAGTACGTTGGATGGTGTACCAAGATTCAGAATATGTGTTACTTTTATTAATTTGTCTCTTAGAACATCCTTGCAATCATACCCTGAGGCTTACCATACTAGTCTGTTAGGTGCTTCTACAGCCCATAAAGTTGGCATTCAGGATTAGCCATCATATTTAACTGCTTATATCACAGGTAATAGGATGCAAAGTGAAATTTAGGGCATACATAGGAGCAAAATGTACAATAAAAGTATTACAAGACCTGGATTGGGAAATTCAAGTGTATTTTTGTAAATGTATATAGTGTATGAAGATTTAAGAGATTATTTGAAGACAGTCTAAAATGAACTGAGAACATATTTCACAAAGTCTGAATTAACTATAAAACAAAAATTTGCCAATAATTCATTAATAAATTAAACTATTATTTTATTAGTTATGCGATTAATTTAATTGTAAACAGACTAAAAGGGGCGAATTAGGAAAAAAATGGAGAACAGCAATGGGTTCAGACCATCAGTGAGAGCCAACATCTTGGGATGATTCATCCTCATAAAGATATGTTTAGTACATCAGAAATATACAAAGACTAAAACATTTATGTACATAATCATGGCATCAAACCATGTGGAGCACTACCCAACAGATTTTTGAAGAATAGTGCCCAAATACAATTTTTGTTGATGTTTCTTCTTAAAAATTGATATACAATCATCAGAAGCTAAAACGAATACATACTCAATTAAAGGTATCCATAATCTGGTCTAACTGGTAACTATATAATACTACATTGACGATAGTTGAGGACACTATGCTTAAGCACATAGGACATTTACCAAGATTGACCACATTTTACATGTAGCACAGTAACACCATCAGGTTAAAGTGTTGTGCATCATACAAACTTATTTAAATGTATTACAAATCAATAACAGAATGATCCGTATCAAACACACCTAAATAGTTCCTAAGTCAAACATAAAATCAGGAAAAACCTTAGAAAGTGTTTTGAACTGAATACCATATCCATGCTTGCAGTATACCATATCCACGCTTGCAGTTAATCAGGGCTTCATAGGACTGATCCCATTATGACGCTACTCATGCACTAAAGCTACTAGCTACTTAGTGAGTTCCTTGTTCTGTATTTTTCCAAAAAAGTTTTAAATTTATTTATATTTTAGCTGCAGAGTTAGCATAGTATTTAATTTGAAAGACCAAGTACAACGTGAGTAATATTTTGAAATTATGTCCAAAAATGTAAAGTTCTTGATTACTGTCCTTGGTATATCACTAGGTTTTATTTATTGAAAGTAAAGCATATTTGGGATGTTGATAGCTAGTATTTGAGCTATTTTATCTGATACTAATTCAGAAGAATTGTCTCCTGTTATTAAGCTTATGATATGGACGCTGGGACTAAGTACCACTAAAATGCTCTTCTGATATTATTCAAGCATATTCTTACATTTCAGTCTCATTTTCATAAGACAATGCTTTCTAATTCTTACACAAAATACTCTTGTTGATATTTTTATTCATCAAATTTTTGGAAAGCATATTTTGGTTGTGATTATCTTTTAAAATGTATTTAACTCTCAACATTGCTTCTATATATTTATGTAAAATTGGACAAATAACATTGACCAAACATGGCTATTTCTTCAAATTATACTTTTAAGTACCAGATATTGTTTTGAGTCAGGTGTTAATTGAGAGGATTCTGTAGAGTGCATGATTCATGAAACAAAAACACAAAAAAATGGTGTTTTAAAAATCAAATAACAAAGAGTAATGAGAATATATTGCCAGTCTGTTATTCTGACCAGGAGTTACTTATTTTTAAAGTGGCTATGGTCTACATTTATTGCATAATGCATTATGCATATTGCATAAATGTCTGTTCTTCTAGGGTCAGTGTTCCCAAGGGAAATACAGTCATAAAAGGGTTGATATTGTTGTCAAGCAGTCTTCTTAGTGGAGTCGTTGGACAGCCTGAACAGGCAGGATTGCAATCATGGAGATGTGTCCAGGGAGGAAGTTAAAACCAGGATCTGGGACAGAATCAGAGTATCTTTATAAAGTCCTCAAAACTGGGCACACTTTACAGAGTATGTCAATTAGAAACAGAAGGCAGGAAGACAATCCTTGTACGGATATTTTTATGGAGTTTTTAAATGTCTTTCTCTGAGTAAAGGTCACCTTTTCATTTTGTGGTGTCATTCTGACATTGGCTCCAGAATGGATGAGGCTTTGAGTATCATGAGTAGGAAGAGGAGCTAATAGAGTCTCTTACTATTACTGTTTTCTTTCTCCTACTTCATTTCCAAGGTTGAAGCCTACAGTCCAAGATGAGTTGACAAAATGGAACATCTGTATTGTTTTAGAGTGGTGTGTATTTCAGAATCAGACCTGTTCAGTTCTGGGCCAGCCATTCTAGGTCATCTATGGAGTAGTATCAGTTTTATACCTTTGGTCCTCATGCGTTAACTCCCAAGTTTTCCTTTCATAATTTCTCCCCCAAATAATTAATGTAGTAAATTGTTCTTTAATAGTGTTTATGTTTCCATAGAGCAATTGTTTTACTGGTCTTTAATACTAATTGCTTAAAGTGATGAATTTTGGTTACACACGTTTTTCATTTCTCCTAGGTATAAATATGTTGATAAAATTTTATATCCCAACTTTCCCCTAAAGTTTCTTAGAAAAGAGTTTATGTTAAATTGTCATTTGTTATTTGTATTACCTGCACTTAAAATAGTGCACAAAATACTTGTGGAAGTACTGGACATCTTTATCCAATCTGTATTTACTGACATGACTTTTCCATTATTCATGATATTGAATCCTCGTATATATGAAAGTAATCTTGTTTTAGTATGAGTTTTTAATTTTGAGTCTTATCCCCTGTGTGACTCTAAATTATCTCCTGGGAGCACACACTTGTGATTTTTCAAGTCCCAGTGTATTTCAATATCTCAAACTGTAGCCTATGTTACTATAACAAATTCAGATTGTATTCCTTTTTAGTCTAACTCTTATGGAATTCTGCATTGAGGCCTGATGATTGTCTTGAGAATGTTTAGTTGTCAAGTGTCTTAGTTAATTCCTCATTTCTGGGATAAAATACCTCAACAAATGTAACTTAAAAAAAGAAAGTACTGATTTTGGCTCTCAGTCCGAGAAGTACAATCGTTTATGGTGGAAAGGCATGGCAGACAAGAAAGGCCATCATGCTAGAGACTGGAGATGGAGTCGTCACACTTCCTGTCCACTCCAAGACTAGAGTGAACAGCTGCAGTCAGATTATAAAGCCTCAAGTCCCACATCCTGTGGGCTATCTACTTCCAAACTGCCCTGCCTCCTAAAGGTTGTATAACCTCCCAAAACTGTGCTGCAAATTGGGTATTAAGTATTCAAATATGGGAGTCCGCAGGGGCCCATTTCAAATCCAAATGACAACATCAGGACATCTTGAAATTCCCTCTTGCTCCAGCATGCTGTTCTTTTCACCAGTTTTATCCACTTGCTTGTTAAATTACATGGCAAGTCTTAATTTGGGAGCCTCTTTGGGCAGGATTTATTTTGTATGTGGCCCAGGACCTGGTGACAGTAAGTGGGTCCTTGGGAGTATTAGTGGTATTCTGTGTTCTCAGTGCATGCTTTGACTGTAACTTAAGGCCTAGTCCTGTGCCCTCCCTCTCTACATTAACCCTTCCTCAAATACTTACTTGCTTTATGTCTACAGGGATTTCTCTGGGACGACATGACTGAGGCAGTGTAGCTGCTGCACACATCAAATGCTCCTCCACACTCTTCCTGGGGCAGATTTCTCTGCAACTTCTGCCCGCTTACTGTTTGCATTTTGGCTTCCCTGGCCTTTTTTAAATATTATTTTTATTATTTTTTTTGTAGGTTGATAATTTCTTCTTTCCCCTTTTCTGCTATCTTTTTGTTAGATTCTTGTCTCTGTGGCAGGTAATTTTAATAATTAGCATAAATAGAAGAAATGTTCATTTTAGCTCATGACTCTTGCTTATTTCTGTTGGGCCTCGGACAAAATAGTGCATAATGATGAGAGCATGTAAGGAAGCTGCTACCTCCTGGTGATTGGGAGTCTAAAGAGGAGAATATACTAGGGTGGAGTGTTCCCTTCTAGGACACACCACAGTATCCTAACATGGTTTCTCTAGACCTCACTTCATAACGCATCATAATAGCAATGGTGGCATAGGACTAAACCTTTTGTGAAGGAGCCTTCCAGGGCCTTACACAATCTAAACTCTAGCACTATTCTACTTCTATCCTGGGGCTTATCTGTCTTTCATTGTCTTCAATAAAGCAGATCTGATGCCCTCTGCTTACTTTATACCTACTTTGTAGTTTCCAGGCCAAGTATTTAATTGTCACAGAAATTTTCCTTATCTTTCTTCCTTAGTAATTTTAGCCAAAGTCAGGTTCCTTTGCTAGTGCTATTTTATTTAGATTGCATCTCAGTTTGTCACCTTACATTTGTTAGCTTTAGTGTTTAATTATGGTTTCTTACTCTTATGCCCGTTCAATACACTGAAAGTTCTAAGACAGGAACTATCATAGCATTGCGATGCCTTCAGGGCATGGCACACAGGGCCTGGCACAGTAAATAGATGACAAAACACGCATTGAGTGAATGTGATACCACTTCAGCCTAAACTTCCTATAAAATGCAGCTTGTATTTTCATATATATATATTTTTTTCAAAGAATTGTGAGATTTATTTACTTAAGTCTTGCTGGATTTGTGCCACTCCTTTATGATTATGTTAATGTGATCATCATCAGAACTTTGATAAAATAAAGGCCAGGAAATATTTAGTCTTACTGATTTTCCTTCCTATTTACCTGTCTTTAGTCTTCAAATTTCTGTGCAGTGTACATATGGAAGACCCTGGGAGTGTCAGATTTGATACCAGACCTCAACAGATTCTTAAAATGTGAAGAAATGAATCATGTATAGGAAAAGGCGTTGCTCTTCACTTTAATTAAGTTGACTGGGGAGATGACCCAGTGATAGAGGATACTGTGCACTGATAGCCCCATTTTCATGATTATCACAAAGTCCCGAGGTACACACTTTCTGTTCTACATCATCATAACAAATAAAGACCCTGTCTCCTCAGCAGCTCATTATTGTTCGTTTCCTATTTGGTGAGTTCCAAAGAGAGCTTCTGTGAGTATAGCTGGAAATTTATAAAAGCTTACAAAATCCCTGCTCTTTCATAAATCTGAAAGCAAACCATATATAAGCCTGTATACTGTACTATCTAGGACCTGGTTTGGAGTTATAACAGAAGCTGAGGATATGTAGCCCAGAGAGTTTAACCAAAGCTTACAAACCCTCGCTTTTCACTGAGGAGAACTCCACATTCAGGGCCCACAAATTTAGGGAAAGTTTAAAACTATTTTTTATGAATTAAAAAAAAAAACCTCAATTTGAATTTTACCACAAAATTTACATTTCTCATAACTTCTATTTCATTCAGACACCATAAAAATATTCACTGTATCCAGTGTTAAAAGTCAACCCCCAATAAAATGGGTAGCTAAGCCTTCCATTGACTATGAGATGGGAAACGGTCATTGTGTTGGGGGGAGGCATGGAGTGAATTATTGCCGTAACGTCTGGAAGAGATGTAGCATTCAGAATTTCTCTTCCTGCTTGAAACCATGGCAGAGGTTGTTGAAAAGAAAAATCAGCCACCTTGTGTGTATGTGATTTTCATACACAGATCTAATAAAATTATAATTTGTTCATATTTATCACTTGCTATTCTAAACTTTCTCTTGTGGCTTAAAAGGTTTTCTTTTTGATTCATTCATTCATTCATTCATTCATTCATTCATTCATTCGTTTGTTGTTTGTTTTTTGTCAATAATCACAACGGGTGCTTGCAGAGGACACAGGCTTGGTTCCCAGTACCTACCTCAGTCTAAAATGCCTGTATCTCCAGAGTCAGGGGAAAACATCCTCTTCGGACTTCCACGGTCACCATACAGGTGCTGCACATACAAACAATCAGGTGTCTATGCATACACATAGTATGGTATAATATAATGTTGTTATACTGCCTTTCAAAAGAAATTTAGTATTCATTGTTGTCATTATATTTTCTTTTCTTTTTTTTCCTCAGAATTACTTTTACCTTTATTATAAAAGATCTTATCACTAGGTAAAATAACTGTGAATGTCAGCGTGTTTTACATCCTTTTGCCCTCTACTGCTTACAAAAGATGTGACATGAAGGACTCCGTTGGTTTTGGCCTCCTGAGCCCAAGAACTACCATGTCCTTATCTTCATTCTTGCTTGGAACCCAGTATTTTCCGACTTGCATGAGCAATTTCAAATTTGAACAACTTTAGAGTTTTAGGCTCTTTTGGAAGTAATAAACAAAAGAATTTGTGTGTGTGTGTGTGTGTGTGTGTGTGTGTGTGTGTGTGTGTGTGATTTGTTTTCATAACCTACCTTTTTCCAGTGCAAATGGGTAAAAGCAACCTTGTCAAATTAGCTACTTGTGTATGTATGTCCCTGTGCATTTCGCTTGCACATTCCTCTTAGAGCACAGCAGCCATTTATATCTGTGGCTTTTATTTGTTGGCTGGTCTTGTGGAAGATAGGAATTTTCTATGAATTTAAAGGAAAAAAAATTATTTTGTCTTCTAGAAAGTTTTTTTTTTTCCCTCAGTATAATGATGAAGATATTTCAACAGCAGACACTATTCTTAATGAAGGTATTCCTGGCTTCTCTTCCCAAAGGCTGTCCAGACATCATTTCTGATAGCTTTATGTGGCCTTGGGCTAGGTTTTAGAGGAAGCCATGTGGAAATATCTACAGGTTGAGAAATCAAAGCATGTCATGTTGGTACTCCAAAAAGACAATATAATAAGTCAATGTATTAATAATAGAAAATGTTCAGTTATCATCACAATGTATTGATTTACCTGTTACATTATAAATACCACTTTGGATTAACTTTAAAATAGGCTACATGTAACATTTTTGGTAGATAGTAGAAATCCATTTTCAAAACGACATTGTTGGGTACATGATTAAGTACAAAAAACCATTTTATTTGATAAGCATGTCTTTGGCACATGTAGAAAGTGAGTATTAGCTTCCTATTGTTTGCCTGAGCTATTAGACGTGGTTTGTCTCTGTCTTCTAGAGAATACAAGAGTAGCATTTATTAAGTGTTTCTCCTCTGGTTTCCTTTACAGGCAGAGGCTTTTTGTGGGCACATATATACCTTGAGATTTTTTTCTTAGTATCACTCTTTGGGACTGGATGTGGTTTCATACAGAACTGGTTTCTGTGGTTACCATTTTCCACTGAGTTTCTATAGAAGTAACTGGTGCTTACAGACTTAGCCTAATAGTAAACAAGAACCCTCTGTAATATCCTTTTGCTTCTTTGCTTATTGATTGTTTTGGGCGAGAGGTGTGTCATCTTTTTACTGGAGACAGAAGTTTGTTGTCTCTTAAAGTAGTGATCTGAGGAGCCAAAGAAACAAAAATGGAAGGAGATAAAGAAGTGGTGTTTCTAGGGTGATGAGACATCTGAAAGGCATGTGCTGACTGGAATGGATGGCTGCTGTTCAGAAGCAAGCAGCAGTGTGTAGCCTTCCCTATGCTTGCAGTGGGATCTATGGCCACTGAGACAAAGTTATTTAGCTCTTTTTATATTTTTTCCCACCTTAGCATATTCTTTGTGCTTATCTTCCTCTCACCTAAAATCGTTTTCTGTATCTAATTCCTTTGTATTTTCACAAGGGAGAACTCCCTCCAAACTCCTGCATTCCCTATTGACACTCTCTTCTTTTCTTATCTACGATGACTTGTTTTTGCACTATATACTCCCTACATAACTCCCTTTATTCTATCATGCTGTTCTGTAGTATTTACACTTCCTTCCAGCTTGTTTTCTGGAATTCTAGAAGAACACAGTTGTTGTGATTAGAAACTAAACACCACTGAATTATGACCTCCTTGAAAAATGAACCAAAGTTCAAAATTCATGAGCCCAGGTTTTGCTGTTTATGTTGATTTTGTTATAGTTAAAAATTTCTTATGTAATCATTTCTTAATTCTGATTACACCATTTGAAAATAGAACCATGTATAATGTTTCTGATACAATGTTCACGTTGATCCTCCTTTACCAGAAAGAATACTGTGGAAGCAGCTGAGTGATCTTTTGTAAGCTCTTATGGTTTGATGAGGATCTATGTGCAAATTCACTGCTTAAGCAAGTGATATTGCAGTTAGATTGTTAAAGAACAAGAAGTACTGGAAACAAGGAGTGTATATTTTTGGGCAAAGTCTGTTCATGGATATCCCTTGTCCACATAGAAACTATGGAGTATGAAGAATACATTTTTATCCAAGTTAACTGAGCTGTTAATTGATATGGGGTTTATAATGTCCTTTTTTCTACTCCCTGTCTTCTGTCTGTTTTCTGCTTTGATTGTATCTCACCACATAGGCCAAAATTGAAAAAAATATTTTAATAATGTACATATTATTTTTTATATTATAAGCCAAAATAAGAATTGTTAAAAATCACATGCCATGTGGAATGTGAAATTATACTGACAGCTTTTAAAATTTTATGTTAATAGTTTTGTTGCTTTAAAATTCTTTGGTATGTCATAGACCTTGAATTTTTACTGATGAATAATATCATGATATCAGCTTATTTAGAAATGAATTCGGTTATTTAGAAAATGCTGATTTCTTGCATTATTTGGATTTTGAAAATCTTTTTTTGTTTTTGTTTGTTTGTTTTTGTTTTTGTTTTTTGAGACAGGGTTTAGCCCTAACTGTCCTGGAACTTACTCTGTAGACCAGGCTGGCCTCAAACTCAGAAATTCACCTGCCTTTGCCTCCCAAGGGCTGGGATTAAAGGCATGTACCACCACATCTGGTGCAGATTTTGAAAATCTTAACATCATTATTGTGTATGTCTTCATACAATGAGTCCAGTAGAAGGCACATGTGCTAAAGGTTTGGTTCTCATCTGTTGGCACCGAGGAGATGTGATGAGATCCTGAGCACAGTACCTTCATCAGGACTAATACCTGAGTGTGCTGTTATTCTGTGTGATAGGTAGTGGGTCAGAACCCATCCCCTGAAAAAAACCATACAATTCCCTGCATGGTCATCATAGGCCATGCAGTATTTGCTCTATTACATGCTTTCTGCCATTATATTTTGCTCATATGGGGCCCTAAAACTATAGAATTAAGCCACTCACACAGAGGCTGAAACCTTAGAACTGTGAATCAAATCACTCCTTTGGTTTATCATTTGTGATTTGTGATAGCGTTGCAAAGCTGATTTCCCCCTTGATCTCTTCATTATCAACCATCACCAATTCCATTTTTAACATTATCACGGACCCGGTGAGGAGACATTGTAGTAGGAACTTTCATAGTATTGCTTGTAAGTGTTCCATACAGCTGTCCAGCAACAGATGCTTGTCATGTTTCTGATTTTCTGTCAAACGTCAGTGCCGTTCTTGAGGATGAATGCTTTCCCTTCAAAGTTTCATATTATTCAGTTTTGCAAAAGTATCTGATTCAAACCTACCTTTAAATAATCATCATTTGTTGGTTGTTCCTCCAACTAAAATGATGTTTTATGAGAAATGTATTTGCTTGTAATGGAAATAGCCACAACAGTGCTGCTCCTTAAAACAGAGACGCCTCCTCAGCATTTGCTGCAATAGGTAAAGTAAGGGTTCCGGTTGTCATGTGGTGAGAACATTAGTAGGTGAAACCAGTGTCTTTGGTTTTGTTCATTCTCCTGCTTTAAGAGGGTCTATAGCAGCAGAGCGCACATTGGCATCCCTTTATGCTGAGGCCCTGAGTTGTGTTGAGGTATTAGCAAGTCTTTCATCGGTGTTCTGCACCACCTGTGCAGGCATTAACACAGGAAAGCAGGCAGATGATGTCTTAGTATAGCTGTGATGGTAACCTGCCCTCATAGGTTTCCTCAAGTCTCCCAGGCATCCTAGGGTCTACTGAGCGCTCTGTTATAACCACTGCTTTAAGGAAAGCAGCACCATGCACTGGTCCCTGGATTTCCACCCCCTTCAGCTAGTGCCTTGTTGATTTTTATATACAAATTGCAATCATTTTTCTGTTTACTTCATGCACAATTTTGAATGATATTAACTCTAAATAACCTGCTTCAACTTTCTCTGCTCCCACTTGGAATAAAATCCCATTGTATGCTATTTAGTTTCCCATTGGAAAGTCTCCCATGACAGATGATGCACTAAGTTGTGCACACAGGTTTCCAAGCCCACTAAATTAATTTTCCCTAATCAAACACTTTTCAGAGAATCCTGGGGTTTTCATTTTCCTGGTATGTTCTTCAGTTGTACAAAGTGTCAGACTGTTGCCTGCTAATACTCTCTGCACTTTCAGGAGTGTGCTTTCTTTCAGGTCAGACCAGTCCTGTCAGGTGTCAGGAGATGTCATTATCTCTACATGAGTAAATGCATGTTGAGAGTGGAGCCAGTTATAGCCCACACAGGGGGTGTGTGAGTGACAGAGGAGCTCTGTTCAGATGTGCTCTGTTCTCCATTTCTACTTTCCTGAACTGGACAGCTCCCTTCCTTTCTAAAACTTAAAGAGTCCATACTTTTCTCCACAGTCCATGCAGCAAAATTCTGTTATTATCTCTCATCAAACCTTACATCCCTACACAGCCTGTTTACTTAAAAAAATACTGAGCGCCACTCGAAGGGGCATGGCAAAGGCCTGACATTGCCCAGGATTCTGTTATAACTATGAGGTTTAATAGCTTTTTAACTCAAATTAATATCATCCAACCCAGATATGAAATGTTAGCTGCAAGGAGAATTGCAGGAAACAACTTAATGCCAGTAGAAGGCAGAACAATGCAGGAACGGCAGATTTGCGGGGTAATTAAGCATGTGAGGAAGGAGGGTTGACTGACTAATCTGTAATCATATGCTGGGATTAATAATATAAAAGGCTGAAACATGGAGTAAATGAATGAAAGGGGTTTCAGAGTGTTTACAGTAGCAAGGACTGTTTGCATATTGTAAAACTTAATTAAAGATTAACGTTTTATATGTCACTATAGACCTGCATGCTCCAGAGGGTTGAACTGAGCTTTCTAGTGTTCATTTAATTAGATTTTTAAACATATTTTTTCCTTAGCATTTTAGAAATATTTTAAACTCTGAAAGCCATATTGAGAAATAACAAATATGCATGCAGACATCATTCAGCTTCAACACATTTTAGCATTTTGGTGTGTGCTTCTTTTTGTAGAGTCATGAAATAAAAAGAAGATAATTGAAGTTCCCTGCATATCCTTCCCCAAGGCTGTGCCTATCATGTGAGCAGCCAATTGTTAATTTTAATTTACTATCAGTGCACATTTTTATACTTTGAAATCAACTTGAATTGATATATGTGGATTATAATACATTGATATATATGAATTATTGATACATATAGACATTTATTAATTATAAAGTTCAGTCTTATTTTGTGAGTTTTTTCACCATTGTTTTTGAGTTGTCCTAATTAACACAACTCTGATCTTGATGTACAGTGTTTATTCTGCATTGATTCATGTATGTGTTCTACCATTGATTGCTACTTAGGATTCTTCCAATTAGCTCCATAAGGAATGATGTCTCCTGAGTCATTGTATTGGGTACTTCCTAGACTACATGGACAGCAGTTTCTTTGGGGCATGCACCTGTAGGTGGAATAAGCGGTTTCGCTGTACTAAATACACCAAAATGTTCTCAAAAATGCCTTCAGTGTTTTATACACATTACAAAGTATGTTTCAACTTCAGGTCATCTCAACAAACTTGTTATTGTTGGGTTGTCAGTTTTCATCTAGCTAACTATGTTCTGTAGGATTCATAACTTCCTGTTTTGCTGCTGCTGCTGTTGTTTTTCTCTTTCTTCTCTGATGCTGCAGAAACAGAAAAGATTTTTAGGTCCCTAGTGGTCTTTTTCCTCTGAGAAGTGTTTTTCTCTTCTACTTCCATTTTTCTGTTTAGTTGTTAAGCTTAAACGTTTATTGAGTTTTATGTGACTTTTTTATATGATGGATAGAGGTCATGTGATAGTCATTGTTTTGAAACTAAACTATCTGTGACTTATCTTTCTTTTGCTCGTGTGAATCATGCTAAACCCATAATTTCAGTGTAGCAAGGTTCTGCTTCCTGAGGCTCATGAGATGTGCAGTAGAGATTCTTCAACTGGAAAAAGCCGCATTTTTCTACTTTCTGCTTTCGATATATAAGTCTAATGAATCTGGAATTTACATGCCATTAAGTCAAAAATCAGAAGCGCTAAGCTGTGGAAAGATTCAGGGAGCATGCATTCTACTAACGTTAAGTAGGGATTAACTTTCACTCTCATTTACTCTCGTCTGTGTTGTCCCGTGACCAGTCAATACAGGTATCTTTCTCTTCCATCTGACTGGTTCGTCTAGCTGTCAGCCTCTGCTCTAGTGCCAAATTGCTTTAATAACGGTAGCTTCAGTGTTTAATAGGAGAACTTTTCATGTGCTGCATATGTACTATAAAAATTATCTGGTGGCTAGGATAAAATCTCAAGTGACAATGCATGTTATCAAAGATGTGGAGCAAGAGGAACACTCCTTAATTGCAGTTCTTATTTTATTTATTTATTTTATCATATATCCATAGGTCAAGTGTTATAGTTTCATTTTTTTAAGTAATAAAATATTCGGATCCAAACCAAAAAAAAAAAAATTATCTGGGCCATTCCAGTATTATTACTCTGCCCATCAATTTCAGAAATAGATTTTCAGCTGATGTGAATCCCCCCTTTTTTTCAGTTATTATATGCTGTTATAATCCCTCAAATTTGTTGTCTCTATAACACATTTTTGTATTGGTAAATACAGCACAACTATGTAGATCTAATGTTTTATATTTTTCTCATAATGTATTTACCTATATATTCCTCAGCACCATACTTTTTATTTTCTTTATTTAAATTTCAAATGTTATCCCTTTTCCTGGTTTCCCCACTGAAAACCCCCTATTTCCTCCCTCCTCTCCCTGCTCACCAACCCACCTACTTCCGCTTCCTGGCCCTGGCATTTCCCTACACTGGGACATAGAGCTTTCACAGGACCAAGGGCCTCTCCTCCCATTGATGACTGACTAGGCCATCCTCTGCTACATATGCGCCTGGAGCCATGAGTCTCACCATGTGTACTCTTTGGTTGGTGGTTTAGTCCCTGGCAACTCTAGGGGTGCTGGTTAGTTCATATTGTTGTTCCTCCTATGGGGCTGCAAACCCCTTCATCTCCTTGGGTCCTTTCTCTAGCTCCTTCTTTGGGGACCCTGTCAGCACCATGTTTTTGTTATATCTGTTGTATATAGATTCTTTCTTTTTAAAAAAATTTACTTGCAAAATCTTTTTCTGCGATTGTCATTGACTGATCTTGAAACCTGCTACTCTTTGAAGTCTTTTCTCCTAACATTTTGCTATAGATTATACTAGAATTTTCCTTTTGGTCTGTCAGAACATCTATAGATAAGAGTAATACTTTCAAAGTCATATAGCTTTGATGTTATTTAATAGTCTTATGACAGGTGACCGCAATCTTCAGTACAAGGTGGCTTGCAGCAGTGGAACAGACTTCTTTATCTTTTGTGGCACTATGTCTAAAAGCTTCAGTCATTTTTGTTACATTTGTCTAGGTTCTGGGATAATATTTGATAATGCATTGGTATTGGTTAAACTTTGTGTCAGCTTGATTTGCTCACTTACCTAGTTAAACATTCTTTTCTTTTATATGTGTTAGCAAGGCGTTTCCTGGAGGTGATGTTTATTTAATGCCATGAGTTTAGTAATCAAATGACCTATCCAAGTGTGACTAGACATGATGTAATCTGTGAAGGCCTGAAAAGAGAAAAAAGTAGAGGAAGACTGTTTTCCAACACCGTGTGTCCCAGTGGTAGAAGCATGAAACCCGTCCTCTCAGGATCCTCCTGGTTCCTAGGCTTTAGATTCAGACCAACATCACCACAACCTCATTCCCTCCCAAGGCTTTTCAACTATCTAACTCTCTTCACTAGATCTTCAGCTTGCTTATACATATTGTGGAATTTACTTTAAAATTTGTTCTAAGTCCCTACCCTAGTGTTTTTTAGTCTAACCAATATGCAAAGCAATACTTTAATTTTATATAAGTTGTAATACATATAACATAAATTATAAATAGAAGCTCCCTTCTAATGTGAAAAGGAATATCCCTTGTAGGCATGATCTGCTTTATCATGATAGAAAGACACGTGGCATGATAGGACTAATTGGGTAGGTATAATAGATATGTACCAAGATTCTTTAGAAGGAGCCAAATCTCCATCAAATTCTGGAAACCATACTCTTAGAGTCAGATTTCAGAAAAAAATATGGAATTTCTTCCTCATTTATTGCCTTGTGAGAAAATAATTGAAAGTGTTATTTTCATCAGCCTCTAACTCCTGTAGAATAACTTAGTTACTTAATACATAAAGTTTAACTCCATTAAAGACTTGATACAGCTTTTCAAATTACATACACATCAGATACATGGGTAAAAAATATTAAAACCATAAATAAGTTTTTGTTATAAGCAGCAAAATTTTTGTGTTATTTCAGTTGAACGTAATTCAAGCAAACACTGGTTTTCAATATAGAATATTGATAACTAAGACAAAATGGAAACATTACAAGTGATCTAATTATTTTATAAGAGAAGGTAACTTTGAAATCTTAATAGAATCTATAAGATTCTTATATAAGAATCCCATATATACAATTCATAATAATTCTTGATAGCTCCTTGGTTAATTTTAGTGTCCACTCTATTTACAACTTATAGATTGGCTAAATTATAGCTAAAAGCAGCTTATGATATGTAGGGCAGTTATCTGAAATTTACATAGGGTCCTGTGTCCTGCCTCCACACATTCTAGCTAATTAACAATTAAACAACCATGGGCAGTCTTGGGAATGCAACTTTCAAAACTACCTTAAATATATTTGTGAAAGAGTTTGTGATTTTACTGTGGTAAGGACAGTATTTCAGATTAAAGTTTTTCAGTTGTCTGACATTTCAAAGTAGAGGAATTGAAAAATATCTACAACAGTTCATGATGGTTCTCAGATGAACAATCAAGTTTAGTCACAATATATACCAGTGGTTGCGTTAGGAAGTCAGCACCTTGGCAGTTTCTTCTCTTGCTGGACACTCCCTGTTTCCTTAAGTAGTCTCATGTCCATCCCCCTACCCCACCCAACCACCCTTGACACACACACTAGTTTTAGCAGTGCAACATAAATGAGTTTAATTTGTATAGATAGTTTAGGTTGTAGAAACATTCATATTTTGTCTTAAATTTTAAACAGAACCCAGGATTTTAAACATTATCATTCTTTTGTGTTAGAAGAGACATGTTTTCTGTTTCCAAGACATACTACATACACTACATTAACTGATTTTCATCAGTGCCCAGATTTCGGAATCATTCACAGCAAAGTAATTTTCATTGTCATTGTTGCACTCTCAGTGAGCAACATTGACATACATAACATTGGCCTAACAACTAGTTAGCCTGAAATAGTTAATCAGAAGCTGGGCGTGGTGGTGCACACCTTTAATCCCAGCGCTCAGGAGGCAGAGACAGGTGGATTTCTGAGTTCGAGGCCAGCCTGATCTACAAAGTGAGTTCCAGGACAGCCAGGGCTATACAGAGAAACCCTGTCTCGAAAAACCAAAAAAAAAAAAAAAGTTAAATCAGAAACAACTGTTTAGGTAACTGATAGTTCTTCAAATCTCCTATGTTTGGCATAGGTTAATAGAACATCTTCAGGAAGTAGAGATTATGCTGGGTTAAGGAAAATATCACAGCTCTAGCTTGAGTAGATATCCTGGGACATTTCTGTGATTTCTTTTATGACCATATAAGGAGCATTAAAAAAATTCTTGATTTAGTTCTCTTTAACATTGTAATGAAAAGAACTTATAAAAAAAATGCTGTAAGTTTGCACCTCTATTTTATCAAGTGTAACAAATATATCATCCCGAAGCATAGGTACAGGCATTTTTGATGTGCACTGCATTCTGGGGAGGAGATGTTTATTTTGTCAGAAATGTGACATTTATAAGGATTGAAGAGCTTGTAACCATGTGTACAGGAATTGGTCGGACCTATAATGTGTACGTTACTGAGCCTGGCTGCTCTCTCTTGCAGGGCAGTTTAAGAGGAAGTGCAGTGACTTAGGGTTCAGCTTGGAACTTGTTTCTACTGTGGTGTTATTTACTAGGATCATAGACAGTAGATGCAGCATTGCACGTGGATAGCAATGAATAGAGAAAAAATGTCTTTAAATTGTACTTAGGATTCAAATTCTGTGCCCTCAGAAGTTCATTGAGGTTTAATATGGATGCACGCATAACACTCAGCTCCATTCAGCTCAAAGCAGAACTGTAACTTCATAAAACTATTATATCCATTTTTTAAAATTGAAACTACAATTTCAGAGACATTCAAAGAAGGTGATTGCTAATAGCTTTTCTTCCCTGCATTAGACTTTTGTTCATGCTGGTTATTCATTAGCCGTTAGTATGAGTATACATGGTGTATAAGATCCAATCTTATTCTTCTTTATAACAGGAGAGCCTTTTAAAGGGCATAGGCTAGTCTGCTGGTGCCTCACTGCAGTACACTGAGAATGGTTAGCTCTGCACTGCATAGGTTAGGTGGGCACTGTGCACTGAGCTCTGGATGGCTGTGCACTGCACAGGTTAGGTGGGCACTGTGCACTGAGCTCTGGATGGCTGTGCAGTGCACTGGTTAGCTGGGCACTGCACTGAGCTCTGGATGGCTGTGCACTGCACTGGTTAGCTGGGCACTGCGCTGAGCTCTGGATGGCTGTGCACTGCACTGGTTATCTGGGCACTGTGCACTGAGCTCTGGATGGCTGTGCACTGCACTGGTTAGCTGTGCACTGCACTGAGCTCTGGATGGCTGTGCACTGCACTGGTGCACTGCACCTCTGCTCCTCTTTCATCCTTGTACACGGGGCTCTCCCTCAATTTGTGCTCTCTGCAGGCTGATCTAAACTCTAGGAATGGGTTTATTTTGTCTAAGGTAAATGTTATCTTTTGTATTCTGAATTGTGAGAAGTAATCACTGTTAGGAGATGTGTTCCTGGGGCCTCTTCGAAGGTCTTACTTTACCGTACCTTGAGAGCTTCCAAAAGTGATCATTTTCTAGTTAGACTGCCATCCTAACATCAAAAGGAAACTGGCTTTAGAACAAAGGCTCTCTGTAGTTGGCAGAAAATAACATTCCTCACCATGATAGCTGTTACATGTACCCACACAAAGGAAAGTGTGTGTGTGTGTGTCTCTCTACCTCCCTCCCACCCCCTTTCTCCCTCTTTGTGTGTGTGTGTGTGTGTGTGAGAGAGAGAGAGAGAGAGAGAGAGAGAGGGAGAGAGAGAGAGAGAGAGAACGAGAACATAGGAGAATATTTTGGATAATATATGTTTATGTTTTTCAGAGAAATTATTTAAAACAGAGTCTTACTCTATAGAGCTAGGTGGCTTCAGACTCACAGAGATCCACCTGTCTCTGCCTCCCAAATGCTGAGATTAAAAGTGTGAGCCACCATGCCTGGCTTACAAAGAGGAAACCAGGCTGCCACTTGAGGTTTTACTTTAAATATTTATACAGAGCAAGTCATCTGCATCCGAGTGACAAAACGGCTTTTCATCTGTTCCTCCACTGGTCAGACACGTTCACTTTTCCTATAAAAACTTTTCAGAAAGATGATATGAAGCCATAAAGCCAAGCCTTCTGAAGTTGAATGGTTTATTGCCTGAAATGATCCTCCTTTGATTATATAGTTTTCTGAAATTTGCATTTTTATTGCCTTAGATGATAGAATTCAACGTCTCATCATTTGCTCAAAAGTTGTTAGAGTCTGAGAAACTATTTTCTTATAAATTCCAGTTTATTAGAAATTGTGTCGCAGAGATTAAATTTCAAAGCTGGTGTGGAACATAGGTTGGTCAGAGAGAAGAGAGAAGAGAGACATGCAGTTTCCCTGTTATTCGACCTCGACAGGAAAAATCCAAAACAATATCCTTCATGAAAGAACATCTCATGGAATGTCTTCCCGGGACTCCTGAGAGGAAGGTGAGATGACAAAATTGGTGAT
>LR752978.1:5995-45967 GCA_902729485.2 Mus minutoides | reverse complement strand
CATTATGTGAATGTTTTATTTGATCCCAGGTGTGAGCAAGAGGCTGCTTCACAGCAGGTGACTATGATTTGTCTCATGCACTAGGAGGGAGGTGATTTTTGCCCAGCTACAGGTAGCTTATATTTGGAATTCTAGGAACTTTTCAGAGGGTATAAATGCCAGAACTCCTAGAGGCACAGGCACAGCCAAGGAGGTTGTGGGTCCTGCTACTGCTTCTGCTGCTGGATTCTGTTCCTGCAGTTTTCCAAGTGGTCTTGAGCTAGGATGAGAGCAAGAAATCGAAGATATCCTGGTGATGATGATCAACACTGCCCCCAAGGAACTCGATGCCCCTATCAGCAGGAAGTAATCTAGCAGTATCAATGCCTCCTTTTTCTTTTAACCTTATTTCTCTCCTACCTAGGGTTTGAACTGGGGGGTAGATGCAAGCACATAGGACAGCAGCCAAAAAGGCATGCCTGCACACCTCCTTACTATATTAAGTTTTATATATGTGTGTGTGTATATGTATGTATGTATCTATCATCTATCTGTCTGTCTATCTATCTATCTATCTATCTTACCAATTACTAATCAATGAACATAATAAGTAGTATATCCATTCAGGTCATTTGATTATTTCATTACCATTTTGTAATTGTTAATATAAATATTTTTATATCTAAGTATTTATTTATTTATTTAGTTAGTTAGTTGTTTTGTTGTTGTTGTTGTTTGGGGGGGTTGGTTTTTATTTTTTGGTTTCTTTTTTTTTTTTTTTGAGAAAGAGTTTCTCTGTGTAGCCCTGGCTGTTCTGGAACTTACTCTGTAGACCAGGCTGACCTTGAATTCAGATATACGCCTGCCTCTGCCTCCTACCTGCTGGGATAAAAGTCATGTGTCACCACTGCCTGGCTTTATTTTCTTTATAATGGCTATAAATGGATTCCCACCCCCTTAAACTGCGGGCTCTATGTGTTTGTTCACAGTTTAAAGAATGCAGCTTATTTTCATGTAGGATGAGAAGAAATGTGGGGACACGTGTTTTTAGGGTAGATGATCTTCATATCCTTCGTGGTATATTCTGCAAGCTGGAGAAAGATCCAGAGCAAATGACCACAGCTCTGTGTGTGTTTTATAGGCTTGTTAGTAAGTGCAGCCAAGCGAGATGATTAATGAGCAATATGGACAGGCAGCAGTAAGCAAGCCAGTAAGAGAACGATGACGGGGGCCAGTGAGATGGCTAGGTGAGTAATGGCCTGTGCTGTCCCAGGCCTTGATGTGTGGCGGGCCTGCAGCCAGAGCTCAATTCCTGGCTCCCATGCAAACGTGAAAGAAAAGAGCTGACCCAGTTGTCTTATGACCTCCACACATGCTCCCTCCAAAATCTCAATCCCCCCCCTCTCTCTCTCACACACACACACACACACACACACACACACACACACGCGTATAATAATATTTAAGTGAAGCAGAGACATGGCTCTACAGTTAAGAGTATTCACTGCTCTCCTGTGGCAGAATAGCCTGTAATTATTGTTTAAATTACAAAAGCGTAAACAAAACTTGAACAATACATACAATTTTTTTTCCTTCTTTGTTTTCTAACAAACACCTGAGTCTCTTTCCTTGGCCAAGGCCAGGTCCTGTGCTCCCTGGACACTCCCTCTGTCCCTTTGGAGATGAAAGTCACCACAACCTCCTGTTTTTCCTGTAATTGAGTTTAGCAGGAACACTTTCATCTCTCTGTGTTAATCACTGGTTCTCCGGGAACACTAACTTAATGCGTAACAGACATGGTGGCTCATCTGCTCATTACCGGGATCTGTTAGAATAGCATGAAGGGGTTTGGTTTCTCTTCTGTGGTTCCCCTCTTTGAGGCAGGATCTTACGTGACTAGCTCATGCTGGCCTCAAGCTTCCTCTGCACGATGATAACCTTCCTGGGTGCTGGGTTTACAGATGTGACCTGCCACACTGGTTTATTCCATATAGAGACTTGAACCTACTGCTCTGCACATGCTAGGCTAGCTCTACCAACCCAGCTACATCCCAGCCCTCAAGAAGTAAAAGTTCTCCATCACACCTGACAGCAATGGGAGGAAAATCTATAACACCAAGACACGTGATGCACAGAGCTGAGAGACAGATGGCTCTAGCTGACTCTCGGGATGCTAAACTGCCGCTCCAGTCCTCAGTCAGAACCCATGAATCCATTAAGCAGATTCTGTTTGAGGGACTGTGAAGTAATTTTACATATACTTTAGGGATGGTGAGATGGCCCAGCAGGCAAAGGTGCTTGTGGCCAAGCCTGATGACCTGGGTTTGATCCCTGGAACCCACATAGCAGAAGAGAAAAACCAACTCTCAAGAGTTGTCCTCTGACCTCCACATGCATGCTGCAGAACGTGTGTGACCACCCCCACCAGAATAAATAAATGTAAAAGAAGTAGGTGAGCCCCTGATGAAATGTGTAAAACTGAATAAAAGGATCGGTGAAATCCACCAGTGTCTGACCTAGAAAGTCCCTGATGTCGCAGCCCCAATCTCTGACCAGCAGAGAATCGGAATAAATGACACCAACTCCAAAGCAGGTTCAAAGCAGCTGCAGCCGCTTCTCTTTATTTGGAGGTTTCTTGCAGCTTCCCCAGCTTTCTCCTTCTTCCTCCACAATCCTCCATCATCATCATCATCAATCATCAATCATCAATTCTCAATCATCAATTCTCTCATCCTTTGGGGCTGTCCATAACTTATCCTCTTCCATTCACTCATGTCACCTCACACCACCCAATCATAGACGCACACGTCCAAGGCAGCATGCAGGATTGGCTGATTGAATGGTATTGCGAGATGTTGTGCAAACCTCTCCAAGAGTTACACGTGCTGCTTTTACTGTGCATGATTGAGACTGAGGTAAACAAGCGAGGTCACGGTGGTTAGCATAGAGCCAGGGTGCCATCTTTGGCCTATGTGGCTGCGCCCGCTCCCCACATCTCCCCCCTTTTGTTTAAATAAGAGCTCTGGGACCACATCTGTCTTAGTTTCTCTCCAAATTGGAACTCCCTCCTTTCTCCAAGACCGCATCTGCCTTAGGTTGTTCTGACAAGGGGTTCCCCCTTACCCGTCATCAAGACCCATGCAGCTTTTATGGCACAGGCCTCTTGTCTTAGGTTGGTGGGACCCTTGCATCAGAATCTTACCCATCACTGATTAATGGTCCAGCATAGGTTGGCAGGGTTTCCATCAGAATCTTACCCATCTCTGATTAACAGTCCATCATATTGAGCCAAATTTGGGGTGAGTCTCCAGTCTCTATAGCTGCCATTGCTTATATCAGCACACGTTGGTCTCTGCCTTAGCTTGCCTTCACATGCACACCATCCACCAAATCATTCCTCCATGCACACACGCACACACACACACACACACACACACACACACACCAATCACACAGAATGCCATCCCACCCCAGTTCTTTATTATACTGGAAGTTCCACGAGCTGTCTCTGACCACTGCTGCGCTATAGCAATGTCGACTCAGGTATTATTCACGGTGGTGATCGATGCCCTTTATGGAAATCAGGACTCCAATTCCTCAGCAGCATCTTTCCAAGCTCTCGAGACAACTTGGCTGTATATGAGAGATTATGAGACTGCACAGAAGTTATACAAACCCCAAACATATGACTTAAAGGGGACCGAGGTAACCAACTGATGAGAATTCTGATAAGTCTCAAAAAGCTATCATAGATATTCCAAGAAAAAAGGTAACATTATCCGACTTCAACATTCCTGCACTACAATTAGGATCTTGTGTGCCACAGACCCTCTCAAGTCCCTCGTCTGCGTGGGTCGAGTTCTCTGAAGCAAATGGGCAAGGAGTTCGGCGAATGACAAACATACTCACACACAAGGGAGTATGGATCTGAGTGTAATATCACAAAGTGAACACCAGTCTTATATGATACAGAAAACAAAGGGGTAGGATGTCACAGTAGGCAAGTACATTGAAGTTACCTGACACAAAACAAAGGAATGACTTCAAAAGGACTTACAGGAACCAGGTATATTTACAGTAAAGATAAAACAGCTCTGCCTAGGNCTGTTTCTTCCTGGCTGTAAAGACATTCCTTTCTCCGCGGGAAATCTATTCCCTAAAACTATTGTCTCTAGCAAACATTCTGCAGACCGATTCTGAGCTGCTTTGGCTTCTTCCTATGTAATGCTAAATAGTTTCCCTGTCTCTAGATAGTTTTCTGAATTCCCACTGAAAATCAAGAATTCTCTAGGATCATTGGAACGCTGGAAGGCTTAGCTTATGTCAGGATTCATCCTATGCTTATAATTAAAAATCCTACTAAATGAATGCGTGGATCTATACGCCAGACTAATGTAGGGATATACTGGTTGTGAGAATGTCTAACCAGGAGAATGAGTTCCTTTTGAAACTCTTGTGTCTCATGAGCACTTGTAGGTTTTTGGACCTGCCAAACACTGTACTGGGATGTCTGTAACACTTGTGCAAAGCCCAGCCCTCAAAGGGTCTGTGCAGAAGTCTGAATTGGCCAATTTGATGGCAAGTCTGCTTCCTTAACAATGCTTTTATCAGCTCTGGAATCTAACAACCCCCAAATAGATACTTCCTGAATTTTTAAGAACCATACCCCTGATTCCCCTATAAGAGCCAATCCTCTTTTTCCTCTAATTAATCCCTTGATTGGATACTTAGCATGACAACTGGGGAATAATACTATCTGTGCAATTCTATCTCCTGGAGATATAGCACATATGCCTGGGGGGGGGGAGGGGAGAAACAAGTGATTTTTACCACTCCTACATAATCTGAATCTATTACTCCTGGATGCACTATTAGCCCTTTTAAGGTAGCTGAACTGTGGCCCAAAAGTAGGCCCACAGTATCATCAGGAAGGGGGTCCCTTAAAATCAGATGTAATAACTTATACACCCATAGCTGGTGTTAATATCAGTCTGGTGGTGGCACACATGTCCAATCTTGTGCTTCCTGCGGTAGCTCTTCTGGGGTTACCCTCAGATGGGAACGTGGAGGGATCTGCTGCATTATGGGCCACTGAGTGGGTGTCTGCACTGCTCCATATATTTGAGGGCCCTGGGGCAGAGGGCCCCATGGCCCGTTTTTTTACCTTGCACCTGGTTGTATGAGCACAAAAGGGTGGCCATCCACATCCCATTTAGACTGGCCTTCTCTAGCCCAATGATTTCCTTTTCTGCATCTTGGGCAAAGCTTAGGTTGCCTAGCGAGAGGGGCCACGGCAACATGGAAGTGATTAGGGCAATCCTTTCTAATATGCCTAGGTTGGCCACAGGAGAAACATCTCCCACTAATGCCCTTGGAGCCAGTTCTATTCCTCTGTCCTTTCTGTCCTGCTAAGATAGCTGCGGCAAGTCCTTCATTAGTCAATGGTGTATCTACAATATCTCTGCATACCTTCAGCCAGACATCTACTGACTTGTTCTTATAAGGTCGGATGGCATCCCTACAACGCTTATTGGACTGTTCATAAGTTAATTGCTTAATAAGGGGCATGGCTTGATCCACATCTGGAAACACTCTTCCTGCAGTTTCAACCATTCTGGCAAGGTAATCAGAAAAGTGCTCCTTTTCCCCTTGAAGCACCTTAGAAAGGCTCGCTCCTAAGTCTCCTGTTCCAGAAAGCATTTTCCAGGCCTTTATAGCACAGGTGTTAATCTGTTCATAAACTTGGGCGGGATAGTCTATCTGGTTATTTGTGAAATTTCCCTGTCCCATAAACATATCTATGTTCCAGGCTGGCTGGCCATTGGTAGCATTAGTGGCAGCCTGCTCAAGGGCATATTCTAGATATGCTGCTTTCCAATTCAAATAGGCTCCTCCTGTCAGGACTGCCTTACTGAGATTCATCCAATCAAAAAGAGTCATACAATGCCTCTGTAATGCCTCTACTTGGCTAACAGTAAATGAGGCTTGCACCCCATATGTTGATACTGACTCCTTGAGCCTCTGGATAACTTTCCAATCCAGGGGTTCATAATCTCTCTGACCCTGCTGGTCCTGAAACACAGGGAAAGCGCCTACCTCAGGAGGGATATTACGCCATACAGACGCATGCCTACTGCGACCCTCGTCACGCTCTTTCCCGTAATAGGGTGGCAAAGTTAATAGTGGAGCAGATGATTCTGGAGGCCTGGCTTTTCTTATCCTCATTTTTGATACTCTAGAAGTTAACCCCTCTTGACTGTCGGAGGAACTTGGAGTCTCATCTGAACTACCCTTTTCACTTTCCCTCTTTTTAAACCTTTTTCCTCTCTGTTTGCCCTTTCTTCTCTTCTTTTTTTTTTTTTTTTTTTTTTTTTTTTTCGAGACAGGGTTTCTCTGTATAGCCCTGGCTGTCCTGGAACTCACTTTGTAGACCAGGCTGGCCTCGAACTCAGAAATCCGCCTGCCTCTGTCTCCAGAGTGCTGGAATTAAAGGCATGCGCCACCATGCCCAGCCCTCTTATCCTCATTTTTGATACTCTGGAAGTTAGCTCCTCTTCACTGTCAGAGGAACATAGAGTCTCATCTGAACTGCCCTCTTCACTTTCCCTCTCCTTGGACTCTTTTCCTCTCTGTTTGCCACTCTGTCCACTGTGCTGTGATATGATCTCCTTCATTTCTTCTTCCACTGTCTCCAGGAATCTATTGAGGGTTTCAGTTTTTAGCTTCACTCCACTTTTTGTTGTTGTTGTTGTTTTGTTTTGTTTATTCAAGACAGGGTTTCTCTGTATAGCCCTGGCTGTCCTGGAACTCACTTTGTAGACCAGGCTGGCCTCGAACTCAGAAATCAGCCTGCCTCTGCCTCCGGAGTGCTGGGATTAAAGGCGTGCACCACCACGCCCGGCTGTCCACTTTTTAAAAGTAGCTGCTTCAGAGCACATTTTATTTTCATTTTTGATGTAGTGGACCCCATCTTGGGTACTTCCCTTTCCAATCTACTTTGTCCCTTACTGTTTAAAAATATCTTTCCCTGCTACTTACTGCGGACCTTTTTGCTGCTTCTCGTGTCTCCTGACTTCCCGCGGCAAGGACTCCTCCTGCCTCTGCCTCCTTCAGCAAATCTTACTGGCACATGGAGATGCACACAGCAAAACAAACAAACAAACAAACAAACAAACAAACAAACAAACAGGTAGCCCCAGGAATGTTAGTGTGAACAGAGGAAATGGGTTCTGGGGGGAGAAGTGAAAGTGAAGGTTTGGGCCTGAATCTTTGCTTTCAGGGGAGGGAGGAGTGCATTCGTTGAGAGATCTGGATATAGCAGAAGGAGTCCCTGGAGAGGAGAAGAAGGCAGACCTAGGAAAGGAGCTAGACTCTGGGGCTAGCCAGGAGGACGCTGGGAGACCTCGTTCTCAGGCTGGTCCTTCTCAGTGACTCTTGTCACTCTGAGCAAGGAACTCTGCCGTCAGTGCTGGGGAACGAAGAGTGACAGGTGGAACAGCTTGAGTCTGGTCTTTGTAGCTGGTGATGCAGCGAAGGTTTCTGAGCAGTGAAACTGTAATTCAGAAAGTTTTTCCACTAAGGAAACGAGGGCTTGGGTCATTTACTCAGAGAGCAAAGGTGAGTGACTGACGGCTGCGGAGAGGCAATTCAAAGACATTTGTGAAGTGCCAGGTCAGCAAGAAGCCTAGCTTGAAGGATTGACACAGTCAAGTGACAGAGCGCATGTCTGTGATGTCAGCCCTGAGTCGGCTAAGAGAACGCGGTGCCTGCGATCTCAGCGCTCAGCACAGCCAGTCTGGTGGGCTAGATGATGAGAGAACCTGACTGGAAAGAAGCAAAAAGCTGCGGGTGGGGTGGAGGGTGGGGCGGAGAGGCGGCTCAGTGACCAAGAACCCTTGCTGCTCCTGCAGAGGACCTGAGTCCTGTTCTCAGCACCTCGACAGCGTCATACATGTGACACATGCGCAGAGACACACAAGTAAATACAAATAGGGCCAGTTGTGGTGGTGGGTTGATAGGGCTGACACTCGGGAGGTAGAGGCAGGTGGATCTCCGTGAGTTCAAAGCATGCCTGTCTATAGAGTGAGTTCCAGAGTACCCAGGTATACCCAGGGAGACTCTGTCTTAAAAACAGACGCAGAAATAAAAGTTTTTAAATACCAAGAAGGAAGGGTGCGAGAAAGAAGGCGCAGGGGCTAGATGAGAGACACCTCCAGAAGTCACATCAAGACTTCTGAAAGGCTTTTGGAAGACGGCCGCTGGAGTTTTAGAGAGGCAAAGAGAGGGTGCTGTACTCCAGGCAGAGCACGCAGGAAGGCACGGAGGCAAACGGCAGAGAGGACACAATATGTGGAACCAGGATAGGAGCAGCAGCTGCGGAACGAGCTGTGGAGGACAGAGCTATGCGCAGCAGTACCACACTGTAAGAATCCAGCATTCGGGAGCAGCAGCTGCGGAACGAGCTGTGGAGGACGGAGCTATGCCCAGCAGTACCACACTGTAAGAACCCAGCATTCATTTTATTATTTTCAAACATGTTTATTTGAGGGTTGAGAATAGAATGTTTGTCCCCACCGAGCATGTGTCCCACCATCAAGCTGTATCCCTTTTACCTGTGGGTTGTGTGCAACTGGGGACCCATTGTAGGGCCTTGTGCATTCTAGATAAGTGCTCTCCCACTGGGCAGCATCCTCGGCGGCCATGGCTTTGTGCTTTCATCTTCAATTTTTATTAGATTCGTTTTGTCTTGTGTGTGTGAGAGCCTTGTCTGCATGTGTGTCTGTGCACCAGTGGATGTCTGGCAACCACTGGTCAGTGCTAGGGACTGAATGTGGGTCCTCCTCTGCAAAGGCAGCACCTGCTCTTCACTGCTGAGCTAAAATCTCCAGCCCTAATTTTTAGTTCTTTAAAAAGCAGCATACAGGGCTGGTGAGATGGCTCAGCGGGTTAGAGCACCCGACTGCTCTTCCAAAGGTGATGAGTTCAAATCCCAGCAACCACATGGTGGCTTACAACCACCCGTAACAAGATCTGACGCCCTCCTCTGGTGCGTATGAAATCAGCTACAGCATACTTATGAAGAATAATAAGAAATGAATCCTTGGACCGGAGAGACCAACCGGAGCAAGCCAGGCTGTCCGGAGCGAGCGGAGCCGAACAGGGATGGCCGGAGCAAGCGGGGACGCCGGAGCTAGCAGGGCCGGAGCGAGTGGGGCCAAACGGGGACGGCCAGAACGAGTGGGGCCAAACCGGAGCAAGCGGAGCCGATTGGAGCGAGCGGGGCTGGCTGGAACAAGCGGGGGCCATACGGGGGGGCGGCCGGGAGCAAGTGGGGCTGGCCGGAGCGAGCAGGGTCGAGCAGAGCGAGCGGGGTTGACCTGAACAAGGGAAAAAAAAAAGCAGCATACAAAGTGACAGGTATGTTTTTTTTTTAAAGATTCACTTAAATTATCTTATGTATATGAGTACACTGTAGCTTTACTGATGGTTGTGAGCCATCATGTGGTTGCTGGGAATGAACGTTGTTCACTCTGGCCTAAAGATTTATTTATTGTTATACATAAGTACACTGTAGCTGTCTTCAGATGCACCAGAAGAGGGCATCAGACCTCATTATGGATTCAGAAGAGCAGTCAGTGCTCTGAACTGCTGAGCTATCTCTCCAGGCTGGCAGGTTTCACTCCCCCACAACCCCCCACCTTGCCCCGTTCCCCGCTGGCTCCCCCAGTCCTCGATTGTGGCTTCTCCTCTCATAATCCCCCTCCTACTTTTGTATCCTATGGGTGTTTGTTTTGTTTTGAGACAGGCTCTCACCAGGTAGACCAGGCTGGCCTGGGACTTTCTGAAACCTGCCCTTCTCCATCTTGGGAGTGCTGGGATTGAAGGTGTGCCAACCACAACAGGACACCTGGCCTATGATAATTCTTCTCTTACCCTCGGGGTCACGAACACCAAGACCTCTTTTTCCTCCCTCTTCATAGGCTCCTTTTTAGTTTCCTTAAGTATTCTAAGTCCACTTACTGGCCATGTGATCATTTTAACTTTAGAGTAGGGGCTGTAATACTTCCCTAGAAAAACTACTAGATGCAGTTTCCGTTGGAAAGGCCCCAAGGAGTGGATCTGCTCTTTCTGAGTCCTTCCCTAACACACAGCCTGTCAGCTAAATTTCTGTACAACTGACCTTAAAATGATTGCTGACGCTTCAGCTTCTCCTGGCATGGCAGATCAGTGAGAGCTAGGGAGGTTGCCTGTGTAAACCTCAAGTGAGTGACGCTTCAGCTTCTCCTGGCATGGCAGATCAGTGAGAGCTAGGGAGGCGGCCTGTGTAAACCTCAAGTGAGTGACGCTTCAGCTTCTCCTGGCATGGCAGATCAGTGAGAGCTAGGGAGGTGGCCTGTGTAAACCTCAAGTGTTTTCTGTCTGTAGTGCTTCTGGTGTCTGTGTCTTATACCCTGTCAGCTGACTTGGCCCTCTGCCGGAACCCTCAATGGAATCCTTACACCTCCCTTTCTCTATTCCTGGTCCCATCCAATTTTGGGGGTGGGATGGGGGGGTGCTCTCTTCCTGTGATTGTTTAGGACTTCCTTTCCCTTCATGACTTCCTGAGCTTAGCTGCACTGCTCTGGTGTGTTCTTTGTGTGGTCTCGTTTTGTCTCTGAAATGATATTTTTCCTGTCTGCATTATGGAGTACTGAACACCCAGCTTATTACACAAATGCAGTAAGTGTTCATTACAAACCCAGATGATGGGCTGGGGACAGAAGCGATACAGCTTTAGTGACAGGACACTTGTTAAATGTGTGTTACACCTTGTACCTCCAAAACAAGACAGAGCAAAACCCCTTTGATGTTTTTCACAACTCGTTATCTGCAGAGATCGACCTCCCTTTATGGGGGAAGCTTCTGTTGACACAGGGATAATAGTGGAGCTGTGGTGCCTGGCATCCGCCTGATGCTTTCCAACATGTTTAATCTCTAAAACCAACTTAACTTACATTAGATGCTTCTATGTAAATTATACACCTTCTGTAAGGCCAGTTTATAGGTCAGGAGAGAAGCTGACGCCTCCAAGGTTGAATGTACAGACAGAGCCAAGAGTCAGGCAGGATTAGCAGGCTGACTTTCATCTTCTCCACATTTTTTCTAATGTTTATTTATTTCATGTATGTGAGTACACTGTCTCTGTCTTCAGGCACACCAGAAGAGGGCATCAGATCCCATTACAGATGGTTGTGAGCCACCATGTGGTTGCTGGGACTTGAACTCAGGACCTCTGAAGAGCAGTCGGTTCTTTTAACCACCGAGCCATCTCTCCAGCCCCATCTTCTCCACTCGACCCTTTTTTTTAATATTTATTATTTATTTTATGTATATGAGTACACTGTAGCTGTACAGTAGCTGTGGTTGTAGCCTTCATTTGATTGTTGGGAATTGAATTTAGGACCTCTGCTAACTCTGGTCAACTCTGCTCCCTCAAACCCTGCTTGCTCCGGCCCAAAGATTTATTTATTATTATATATAAGTACACCATAGCTGTCTTCAGACGCACCAGAAGATGGTGTCAGATCTCATTATGGGTGGTTGTGAGCCACCACGTGGTTGCTGGGATTTGAACTCAGGACCTTCAGAAGAGCAGTCAGTGCTCTTACCTGCTGAACCATCTCTCCACTCTTAAACCCCTCCTCCCTGTATAGGATAAAACATTTAAAATTATTTATCAGATATACGACACAAGTTTACCTTGTGGCGTGGTTGCTTTTATTTTTTTGTAAGATTTATTTTGTCTTTGATTTATGTGTTTGAGTGTTTTATCTTCATGTCTATACATGTATGTATCCATGCCTGGCGCCTGCAGAGGCCAGATCAGAGCTTCCCATTCTCTAGCACTAGCCTTACAGATAGTTGTGAGCCACCATGTGTGAGTGCTGGAAGCTAAACCCAGGTCCTCTGCAGGGGGCCAGTGTTTTCAGCCACTGAGCCACCTCTGTCCTGTCACCATTCTGTTGCTCTCCTTTCTGAAGGATGTCAGCATTCTCTGCAGGTGACCCACGTTGCTTCCTTACATCTAGGTGTAGACTTGAGGCTCTGAGCGACATCTCCACAGCAGGAGTTTGGGTGAGGTGACAGCTGGGTGCAGCTGCCTCCCAACTAGGACACATCACGCTCCCAGGAAGTGGTGTCTGTCTGAGCTCTGGGCTCAGTCTTAAATGCAGCTTAATGAAAGATCTCTTGGGGACAGTGAGGGAGTGGGCGGTGGAATACTGTCCCCAAAGGTTCTTCTTCAGCAAAGGCTTCGAGGCAGCTGAGCTCAGTCCTTGCTTTCCCTCAGGAGTCTGAGGTTCTGCATTTTGGTTTTGAAGCCCTCTGTCTCCTTAGGCTTTGTTGGGAGGGGGTGCTGTGCTCTGCAAAGTGGAGGATGTGGTCCCAGGTGGCCATGCTTTCCAAATGTGTGTCTTCCTCTGGCTCTGGATCGCCGAGATTTCTGAGTATACTTAGCGAATCAAATTGGTGTTGCCAGCAGTGGCTGATGTAGACACCCTCAGAGGTTTCACCAGCAGCAGCCCGAGGCATTCTCTTAATCAGTCCACTCAGTCAGTTGTGATCCTTGCTTGGTAGGAAGCTCTTAGCATTTGCTTTGTTTGTTTAAAGATTTATTTATTTTATGTATGTGAGTACACTGTTGCTGTCTTCAGACACACCAGTAGAGCGCATCAGATCCATTACTGGTTGTGAGCCACCATGTGGTTGCTGGGAATTGAACTCAGGACCTCTGGAAGAGCAGTCAGTGCTCTTAACCATTGAGCCATCACTGTAGCCCCACTGTTAGGGTTTAATAAAGGACATTTTATTTCAACAGACAGAGGAATGTGTTAGTGGGAGGACATGGGGGAAGATTGATGCATGCATAAGGCAAAGACATCTGGATTTGCATTATTTTTTTGAATTTTATTTTATTTTACTTTATAGGTATGGGTGTCTGCCTGCATATATGTCTGTGTACCAGGTGTGTGTCTGCAGCCCACAGAGACCATAAGAGGGTATCAGATCTCCTGGTACTGAAGTTAGAGATCACGAGGGTTTGGGGAATCAAACATCAGTCCTCTGCAAGAGCGAGCAACAATGCTCTAAACTGCTGAGCTGTCTTTCCAGTCCACTGTGCACTAATGTATAGGTTAGAAAACTCGTGGGAACTGGTTTTGTCAGAGATTGATCAGGTTGCCAGGCAGCAAGTCATCTCATGGACACCAGCTCTGCTTTTCCTTATTTGGATTTTGGAGACACGGTTTCTCTGTTGTAGCACTGGCTGTCCTGGAACTCGCTCTGTAGACCAGGCTGGACTTGAACTCAGAGATCTCTGCTTCTGCCTCTGCCTCTGCCTCTGCCTCTGCCTCTGCCTCTGCCTCTGCCTCTGCCTCTGCCTCTGCCTCTGCCTCTGCCTCTGCCTCTGCCTCTGCCTCTGCCTCTGCCTCTGCCTCTGCCTCTGCCTCTGCCTCTGCCTCTGCCTCCCGAGTGCTGGGATTAAAGGCATGAGCCACCACTGCTTAAGAAGCTTTGCATGAGTCACCACGGACAGATGTTAGTTAGTATGTAGTGGAATATAGGTGATATAGGTGTGAAGGGTCAAGCTGGAGGCCAGTCAGTGCAGGTAGAGCAATGGGTCCAGAAGCAATGGAGGGGCTCTGGTGTAGAAGGGAAGTGAGGAGAGGTAATCTAAGATGACATTTTTCATCTTGAGCAACAGTGACAGGAGCTGTGTTACCAAATAAAAACTGCAAAAAAAGCAGAATGGGGGTTAAAAAAAAAAAGGCCCTGTTAAAATCTGCGGATGTGAATGGCAACAGGCCATGATGGCAGGATGGTGAGAATGACAGTGAGTGTATTCACATGCCCCTGTGCCTGGAAAGAGAGGAGCTAGTGTGGGTGAGTTCTCCAAGACAGACTGGTGGGTGGAGATAGAAATAGCTGATGGGTGGAGTTAGCTGGCTGACTGGTGGGTGGAGATACCAGGCTGGTGTGTGGAAACGGCCGGCTGGTAGGTGGAGATAGTTGCTTCCTAGTTAAGAACAGGTTTAGTGGGAAAGGTCAAAACTAAGAGGCCTTTGGGAGCCCAGGGACTTCTGAGTTCAATGTTTTACATATGGCACTGGAAGGTGTTGACACAATGCTTACACAAATGCTTGGCATGTGTTTGCTTTTGAAATGTGTGTTGATTTTAGGCTTCTCTGGCTTCTCACACATCAGACAAGTACTGTGCCATGAAGAAGCTTTTCTACCTGCAGGAACAGTGTTGAAGTTGTTATTATTATATGGATGTTTCTCATGCATGTGCCTGGTACACCAAAAGAGGGTGTCAGATACCCTGGAACTGGGGTTACAGATTGTTGTGAGGTGCCATGTGGGAGCTGGGTACTGACCCAGGCCCTCTGGAATAGCAGATAGTCATCACAACAACTGGGCCATTTCTCCGGCCACTTAGTTATTGCTGTTGCTTTAAAAGAGATGACCTACATTTTTCTTCTTACATTCTCAAGGTTATCTGTGTTCTCTCCATAAAAGTTAAGGATTAGACACAGTATTTACCATTTTAGTGCTATTTTTACATTTTCTGCATGCTTGTCATCCGTGTGTGAACAGATGGCAAATATTTCTTTTTTAAAAAAAGTTTCCCAGAGAGGCTGGAAAGATGGCTCAGTGGTTAAGAGCACTGACTGCTCTTCTAGAGATCCTGAGTTCAGTTCCCAGCAACCTCATGGTAGCTCACAACCACCTGTAATGGGATCTGATGCCCTCTTCTGGTGGTCTGAAGACAGCTACCGTGTATTTACATATAATGAATAAATCTTTGGGCCAGAGCAAGAAGGGAAAAATTTTCCCCCCAGGAGTCTAGACTACTCTAAATCTTCCTCAGAATATGATGAAGAAAATAAAGGTGACAGAGAAAACACTGTGGACTGACAGCTTGCCAGTGTGTTTATAATCCCTTTATTTACTCATTTATTTACTTACCTATTTTGAGTCAGGGTCTCACTATATAACCCTGGCTGTCTTGAAACTCACTATGGAAACCAGACTGGCCTCCAACTCACAGAAATCCCCCTGCCTCTGCCTCCAAAGTACTGGCTTTAAAGGCATATGACAGTGCCTGGCATTTTACCGGTTTGTTAATAATCTGCTGTATCCAGCATCTCCTCCCACCTAACCTGCTCAGGCAGATGGAGCTCCAGCATCTTTGCTTCCCAAGAGTCTGTCCTGGGGCTGCAGATGGCTCAGTGGTTAGGACTACTTGTTACTGCAGTAGAGGACCTGGGTTCACCAAATTCAGGCTTATCATCATCCCTAATTTCAGTTCTGGGGATCCCATGCCCCCTTTTGACCTCCACAGATAGGCACCAGGGACCCATGTCGTATACAGGCATGCAGGCAAAACACTCATGCATATAGAACATGCATTTAAGATGCGCTAATATTTAGTATTGTCTCCACGGGTCAAATGCTACACTGCTACATATATATTCACATTTGCTATGTTTCAGTGAAAAGTAGAAAGCATTTCAAAAAGAAACCACAATGCCTGAATAAACACCTGAACCTTTGGAAAATGTGATGTATAACTCACATGTTTGCCACATTTACAGATAAAAATATTTTCTGGTAGGAGGACCAGTTTCATCCTATTTTCTCATGCGTGCTGAACGTGTGGTGCTTTGGGCAGGTGAGCCTGTTGAACAGCCTCAGAGCTCAGAGTTTGTAAGTGCCCACTCTACCGCCTCGCCAGCAAGAACGGACGTGGACACCAGAATCCTTCTGCAAGCATCTTTTATTACATCATGGGGAGGAAGAGGGCGAGCCCAAGATGGGTCCCACTTATATACACCTCAGTGAGACATGTGTCGTCAGGATTGGCTGACTGCCCATTACCTCAAGTTATGCCCCGGGATGGGCGGTGACTTACGTGGCTTTGTCACAAGCGCATGCGCACTGAACTTGTTTGCTTGTCCCAGGCTGGGGGTGGTGACAGGATGTCGGCGCCATCTTGGAATGGTGGCAGAACCAGCTCGGGCGTGGCTCTCTAGAAGAGTTGACAAAGCCCTTCTGGCTCTGTCTGCCTTCTCTCTCACAGCTTCTCATGTGCACAGTTCCATTTCCGTGAGTGAATAAGGTACTAGTAGGAGCTGGGCATGGCAACCTATCCTGCAGCAGGAGCTCGGCATGGTGACCCATGCTGCAATCCCAGTGCTGTGGACTGAAGACAACCCGCTGGTCAGTCCTGCTAGCAGAACCAGTGAGCTCCAAATTCAGTGAGAGACACTGCCTCCAAAAAAATCATATATTACATGCATACATATAGATATATGTATACATACATGCAGCGCGCCTCCCTGCCTCCGTCGACCAGCAAGAAAGACACGCCACCACCGGGATCTTCTCAGTCAGCTTTATTCTGGAGCACCTTGCTTGTTGATTCCCAGGACTCAGAACAGCAGCAGAGCTGCTGCTTTTATACTCTCCCAGGGAAGGGGGAGGGGTGCCATAGTGGTTGCTGATTGGTGCACCACGCCACACCTCATTTGCATGTGGCCCATTCATTGGTGCCACAAGCCACAGCCATTAGCATATTTTCCCTTCATTGGTACTACCAGCAGTGCCTCATTAGCATATTTTCCCTTCGGGAGGAGCTACTGCCTGAGGAGGGCCTGAAGAGGGAGCCCGGATTTTCCCAAGCAACTGCCGTTCCTAAGCAACTGCCATTCCTGAGCAACTGCCATTCCAGAGCAACTGCCATTCCAGAGCAACTGCCATTCCGGAGCAACTGCCATTCCTGAACAACTGCCATTCCGGAGCAACTGCCGCTCCCTACATCTCCCCCCTCTTTATTAATTAAATATGAAGTCCTGCAAATCTGGTCAGCGAACACCCCGGCCTGAGGGAGCAGCCTTTGACAAGTGACTGATAGGAAATCGGGCTACCATCAGACACGACCGACCACCAGTCTGTCTCTGCAGAGATCTGGAGTAGGAGGAGATACCACCAGCATGATGCTGGCAGACTTGGCTGTAACAGAGATCAAATTGTTTTTTTTTATCAGGGGGAGGATAGGTCAAGATGACATGAAACCTCCATGCAATTTGACATGCTTTTGAGGAATCTATCCTGTATGGAACATCCCCTGCACTGTATTGTGACACTCTGTCAGCAAAATTGAGTTTCCTTACTCCGTCATCCTTTGAGGTGGTATAGTGGGAGTCATTAGGTCTGTCCCTAAACCGAGGAAGTATCGGCAAACCAGTCTGCTAGGAAATCATTACAGACTTTTAAGAGGGGCCAACCAGAACTCAGGCGAGGTGCCTTCGTCTATGGCTATCAGGACTTGAATAACGACAGCTTTCAGTCGGGCCTGAGTGCGTCTCATACAACATAACAACCAGAGGCAAAGTACGACATAACAACCAGAGGCAAAGTACACAGCCCGCAAACACCAGGACACCCCAAAGTAGCATCCTAGCCCATTCTTTAGAAAAGGAAAAGGCATTGGACAGCCAAGAGGTGACGTCTCTCAAGGTGACAGGGTCGACTCTGGTGCCATTCAGGATGGAAAGCTGGATAAGGAGNCATATTGTGAATGTATAGGAATTATGGCAGCGTGCCTGTCAGCTGCCGAAAGGCCATTGTTATAATGGTTTTAATTCATAATTTGGAATCTTCAGGTAACATTGAACCCAATTAATGTCACCTAATAATCTTTGGAAATCATTTAAAGTCCTCAAATTATCCTTCCTAAACTCTACCTTTTGTGGCACTATCTGTTTTGCTCCTACTTTGGCTCCTAAATAATCTCAAAAAGCTATAGATATTAATCTTAACATCCTGTCCAGGTAAACAGCCACTCTCTTTCAGCTCTACATCGAGCTGTCCACCTAGGTTAAGGAGGTGCTGCTTTACTTGTGGGATGCCCATATTTGGAATAAGCCAGAGGACTCCATCCTGATACCAAAGAAACCATCTTATGCATCCCACATGGACTCTTTTTATAGGAGCACAAAAGCTACCCTTCAAAGATACATTAAACAAAACATTCCTTTTCCATGACTGTGGATGGCAATTGCAAAATTTTACTGGTTCCAAAAATCCTAAGAAAAACCATAGCATCCACTCTAGTTTCACACCTGCTTTCAATGTGCCCTGATTCCAGGCAAAATCTAGGTCTCTGCCATGTTTGTCCCAGCAGAGAACAGTAAGACTTCCTGATACCGCAAACCAAGAGGCCACGGTATCACACTCCTTCAAAAACCTATCAAGGGTGGATTGTTTGATTTTTAATTTTTTTGATATAAGCAGCTTCTGAAGAGCCAAAAAAATTGTGTGTGAATGAGAAGTGCCCATGGTTATTTACTCCTTTTCTAACTGCACTCCTTTTCTTTATTGTCTCTTACCTGAGAACTTTTTCTTGTCCCATTTACCTGGGAACTTTATACTTACTCTGCCTCGTCCCTTACTGGGAACCTTATTGTCTCTTACTTGAGAACCTTATTGTCTCTTACCCGAGAACCTTATTGTCTCTTATCCGAGAACCTTATTGCCTCTTATCTGAGAACTTTATTGTCTCTTATCCGAGAACGTTCTCTTGTCCCATTTACCTGGGAACTTTACTGAGGTTTATCTTCTTCTGACCTTTTCTTGCTTTACTTTTGAGCTGATACCCTTTATCATCTATGTGCTATTGTTCCCTCTCATATTTAACAGCCTCCTCATCCACCTCTTCTTCTGAAGAGGAGTCGAGGTTGGAAAGCTGCAATTCCTTGAGAGAGGGGTAAATCCCCTTTTCTTCTTCCCCCTTAATATTTAAGAATAGGTTCTAGCCTCCCTTTTGCTGTCAACAATATAGGGAAACATAACCTCTCTAAAACATTCTGGGAAGTTTACAGGTACCGCCACTCCATAGCTGATGAGTTCTGATCCCACGAAGATAATCTTCAGTTCCTGAAGAGTTCAGATCCCACGAAGATCTTCTTCAGTTCAGATCCCACGAAGATCTTCTTCAGTTCAGATCCCACGAAGATCTTCTTCAGTTCAGATCCCACGAAGATCTTCTTCAATTCGGATCCCACGAAGATCTTCTTCAGATCAGATCATCTTCAGTTCCCGGGTTCTCGGCACCACTTGCAGCGCGCCTCCCTGCCTCTGTCGACCAGCAAGAAAGACACACCACCACCGGGATCTTCTCAGTCAGCTTTATTCTGGAGCACCTTGCTTGTTGATTCCCAGGACTCAGAACAGCAGCAGAGCTGCTGCTTTTATACTCTCCCAGGGAAGAGGGAGGGGTGTCATAGTGGTTGCTGATTGGTACACCAAGCCACACCTCATTTGCATGTGGCCCGTTCATTGGTGCCACAAGCCACAGCCATTAGCATATTTTCCCTTCATTGGTACTACCAGCAGTGCCTCATTAGCATATTTTCCCTTCGGGAGGGGCTACTGCCTGAGGAGGGCCTGAAGAGGGAGCCCGGGTTTTCCCGAGCAACTACTGTTCCTAAGCAACTGCCATTCCTGAGCAACTGCCATTCCAGAGCAACTGCCATTCCTGAGCAACTGCCTTTCCGGAGCAACTGCCATTCCTGAACAACTGCCATTCCGGAGCAACTGCCGCTCCCTACACATACATATATACATATATATGTGGATACACACACATAAATATGTATGTGTATGTGTGTATACACACTCTGTTGTGGTAATGAACAATTTTAATCCCATCACTCAGGAGACAGAGAGAGGCAGGTAGATATCTGAGTTCAAGGACGGCCTTGTCTACAGAGTGAGTTCTAGGACAACCACACAGATAAATTCTGTCTTGAAGAGATAGATAGATAGATAGATAGATAGATAGATAGATAGACAGATAGATGGATGAATGATCGATACAAAATAATAGTAAGAGGTAGAAGTTGAATTTGAGTTCAGATTTTGCCCCTCTCCCCCTGCTACTCCCTAAAGCTGGGGAAAGCATTGAGGAATCAGTCAGCAGACAGCTCTAAATGCTGAGGTGCTCAGCTGAACTTCATTTTTGTGATGGATGAGTAGGTGGCTTTGTAATTGTGGGTGTAGGACAAGCCAAGAGTAACTGTTAAGTAAGAGCCTTGGCAATGGCTCAGCTGATGGAGGTGCTTGTATTTAAACTTGACTGGGCTGAGTTCCAACCCCAGGTCCCACAAGGTGGCTGGAGAGAACCACCCTGGAGAGCTGTACTCTGGCCTGCACGTGTCCAAAGTGTGTGCAGGCCTGCCCGTGCACAATAAAATAAAAGCAGTGGGTTTCAGACCAGCAAGAGCCTGTCTTGAAAAATAACAAGTAGTAAATTATTAAATGAATCTGTTCCTGGAACTGATGTATAGGAAGACACTGTCGGTGGGCACATGATAGCAGGCCATCAAACAACAGGATCTGCCAACAGGATCAGTAAAGTGAATCCTAGTAACCTAGAGGAGATTTACCTTGTTACCTAGAGAGATACCTTGTTACCTAGAGAGCTATCTTTTGACCAAGAGAGTTACATAGTTACCAAGAGAGCTATCGAGTTATCAAAAGAGTTACTTAGTTAACTCGAGAGTTACCTAATTCCCTCCATAGAGAGCCCTCAGAGCTCCCACGGGACTAGCTGGGTCAGAGCCTGGTGTCTGGATGGGACCTCACTTGCTCCTTGAGTTGGTTCTTCCTTGCCAACCTTAGATTCCAGGTCTTAATAAAAACTGAACGTCAGCTGTCCAGTGGTGGTAAAGTATGCCTTTAATCCCAGCACTTGGGAGTCAGAGACAAGCAGTTATCTGTGAGTTTGAGGCCAGCCTGATCTACAAAGCAAGTTCCAGGACAGCCAGGGCTACACAGAAAAACCCTGTCTCAAAACACACCATAAAACCCTAAGCGTCTGTTGGCCCACACTGAACAGCAATTGTTAAAATGAGGTCATCTTTTTTAAACTCCCCAGCAGAGCTTTACATAATCACTTGGCTTCTCTAACCCCTGCCCCATGTCACCTGATAGTTTTGTTTTCATCAATTCCTTTCATAAATCCTTTTTAGAAGAGGCCTCCCCTGCAGCCATGCTCTCCCAGAAGCCCACGCTGTCCGAGGGGTTCCCTGCAGTTAGATGCAGGGAGTGGGCTGCAGAGGTGCACACTGCCCTCCGGGGAGCTCTGGCTCCTAGCGCTGATTCAGGAGCAGCTCAGGCTCAGGAGTAGATGCACGCATGTGGCGGGTCATCTGGCTTTCTGTGTCTGCCATTTCCTCTCTCCAGCCACTAAGAGCAAACGGTGCCATGTTCTATTTCACTTGACAGTTTTCAGGAGCGCCTGGCTGCTTTCCTGTTTGTGCCAGCAGATAATGCAAGTTATTGTGGACGATTGCTGACATGAAGCAGTGGGTTGGTCTCTTGTACTGTACCAGGTGTAGCGGGGGTCCTGCACCTGCCGTTTTCCCCCCTTCCCCCACCCACACCCCACCCTCATCCCGGCTCCTGTAAGGTGACTGTTGGCTGAACTTTTCTCTTGCTGTTTCAGTTGGGTTATTACTGCAGGACTTAGGGTAAAAGCCTTGGGTCCAGGAGTCCACAAGCCAGTTAAAGATGAACCAGTTAAAGACAATGGTGGTAAAGGCAGAGAACGATTTTAACTACATAGACACATTGGACATACGGAAAAGGGGGTTCAGTGACCCCAGGTCCATCTTCCAACAGACTAACATGATTTGGTTTTGTTGGTTTTGTTGTTTGCTTGTTTTGAGACTGGTCTTCTCTGTGTAGCCCTGGCTGTCCTGGAACTCACTCTATAGACCAGGCTGGCCTTGAACTCACAGAGATCTGCCTGAGTCTGCCTCCCCAGTACTGGGATTAAAGGTGTGGGCCACCAAGACCCATCAGGCTGACATGATTTAAAGAATGGGACTGGCGAGATGACTTAGTGGTTAGGAAGGAACCTTAGCTGTTCTTCCAGAGGAACCAGGTTTGTTTCCTGGCCACCCTGTGATGTCCCATGACCTGTAACTTCAGTTCCAGGGGGGCTGGCACATTTTTCTGGCCTCCTTGGGTACCATTCATGCATGTGCTACAAAACACCCATATACATAAATTAATCAGGTAAAAATTAAAAATTAAATAAATGAAGAATTGGAGACAGGGCAGTAGAAGTATGTATAATTAAGCAGTCCTTGTCAAGGCATGGCCTGGTAGAGCCTGTGTCTGTCTGGTTCTGCATAGAGACAGAGTAGCTCTTCCTTCCTGGGGTTGGGGGACAAGCTGGTTTTGGGGGAGCTTATTCATGCTCCAAGATACAGCCTGACCTCAGAGACAATTGTTCTCCACTGGCCCAAAAGGCTCTGCCGTGTCATCCAAGGCAACTGCAGGTCACTGAAACCTGAAGCTGTGGAATGGGTCTGGACCAGAGATGGTGCATGAGAAATCTTGCTGACATGTGTGGTTGCTTCCAATTTGACAGTAGAATAAAGGCTAAAGAGACAGAGTAGCAGAGATAAGTCCCAAGGAACTGTTCACAGTGAAATGGGGGTGGTGCTGGTGGGGTATCAGTTGCTGGGGGCTCCTGAGAGGTTACATGGGAAAGCTGGGATAGCCTTGGAAAGTTGGAAGCTTGGATAGCCTTGGAAATCCTTTCAAACAAGCTTTTCTTCAATTAGTAGGAGATGAGTCTGCCTTTGGGTTAGGGTTAAAGAAATCCTGAAATTGTCAAATTACTGTGTGGCATAAAGAAAGAGACAGAGAGGGTACCTGTACCCTAGACTAGCCTCAAAGTTGCCATTCTCCTGCCTCTGCTTCCTGAATACTTTCTACCATGCCTAACCTATAGGCACTTGAACGTGGAAACCTGTATTATCAGCTGTTAGAGGCGTGGGGTGAAAGGGTCTGTCCACGGATAAAGTGAACATCACGGCCATGAACTGCTTAAGGACTGGGAAGGTGCCACCTGACAGAAGACTCTCCTCACATTTGGGGATGCTTTTAGGTTGTCTTGCTCTATATCCCAGCCTACCTTAAACTGCCTACTATAGCCTGGACTGACCTCAGATCAGCCATCTTTCTTCCCTCTGCCTCCTGCTTCTAACATTTTAGGACCTTGCTGCCTAGTGAGCTGGGCTTTGTTGTTTGTTACACTTTTGGAAGTGATACATTTTGACCAGAGATTTTTGTAGTTTAAACACAAATTCCAAGATAAGCCTGCAGCTTCTCAAACAGAGTCAGGCTCAGTGGCCAGTCTTGGTCCTTTGCTCTTGGTCACCAGGACCTCTGCCTGTTCTCTGGCTGGGGTGGAACTGTTGGCTCAACAGTTCATTAAGGAATTCCTGTGATTCTTTACTGCAGCCTTGGTTTGTTTTAAAGGCTGGGCTTGCTTTTGTTGGTATTGGCATGTGGAGACTCACTGCACTGTCAGTGCCCTTAACTGACTACCAGGAATTTAATTTCAGCTAAGTACTGTGCTTTTCAAAGCAACACCAAGAGAGGGAGGGCTTGTTCTGGAGCCAAGAGCACAAATGGGACGATTATGCAATGTTTGCTTCTCTTTCAACTCTGAGGACACAGAACATCAGAGAACCTGGGAATAAATATGAGACGATTGAATGTTTACATGGGTGGGAGCGGGAGGTAATCCATGGAAATACCTGTGGGGCTCTCAGTCCTTGTCTTAAGAGGCCAGTGGAAGTGGCTGTGAACACAGAACCTGCCCTTCACTCAGGCAGTTTTGAGGCAGGGCTTCACTATGTTGCCCTGGCTGGCCATAGTAACTCTGAGTGCCAGAATTACATGTGGTGCCATATACCCAGTGCCTTTACTTGCTTATTTATTTGTGTGTGGGCATGTACCTGCTAAGATGCAGGTATAGAGACAGGTCAGAGGATAACTTTGCCAGTTAGCTCTCTCCTTCGACTGTGTGGATTCCAGGTCATCAGGCTTGGTAGCAAGCACCTTTACCCGTTGAGCCATCTTGTCTGGCTAGCCTTCAGTTCTTGAACATGAGTTTCTTCCTTTCATTCAACTGCCACTCAAACTGCAGCTGAAATCTCTCTATTCATTCCATGAATTCAGCTGAAAGCAGACCCTGCTCCTCCCCAGCGTAGGTAGGATCACACATTCTAGCATCTATGCATGTTCTTCAGTGATGACTGAAGAGATAACTTCTTCATAGTTTATTCAGGAGCAGAACACATAGTAGATACTCAATATTAAGCATCAGTTAAACAAAAAATAAGTCAGGGGTATAGATCAGTCAAGAGTGTTTGCCTCTCAGGGGTATGGGTGGGGTTAGGGATTTAGCTCAGTGGTAGAACACTTGGCTAGCAAGCTCAAGGCTCTGGGTTCAGTCCACAGCTATGAAGAAAAACAAAAACAAAATGAGTGCTTGCTTCATGCACTAGGCACAAGTTCAACCCCAGCATCCCATGACAAACATTGAGGTGTGTGTGTGCACATGTGTGCATGTGTGAGTACACTCATGAAGCCCTTAGGATTTTTAAACATATTACTTCATTGTTTTGTTTTTTATTGTTTTTCTTTCTTTTCTTTTTTTTTTGGTTTTTCAAGACAGGGTTTCTCTGTATAGCCCTGGCTGTCCTGGAACTCACTTTGTAGACCAGGCTGGCCTCAAACTCAGAAATCCACCTGCCTCTGCCTCCCGAGTGCTGGGATTAAAGGTGTGTGCCACCACGCTCGGCTTATTGTTTTTCTTTTGAGAAAGAAAAACTCACTATGTAGACTGTGGCTGGCTTCAAACTCACAGAGATCTACCTGCCTTCCAAGCACTGGGATTAAAGGAGCACCCCCCCCCACCCCCTGGCATTCCACTCTTTCTTATCAGAGCCCTTTAGATGAGTCTTTTGCTGATGAGGAATCTAGAGACATTAGAAGTGGCTTGCCCAAGATCAAAGTCAACAAAGACATTGTAGGGATTGGAAAATTCCACCTCTATCCTCCTAAGGTCTTAGGTGAGGCTCAGAATTAAACTGATATGACACAGATTAATAAAAGAAAGCATAAACCTGATAGTGGTGGCACACGCCTTTAATCCCAGCACTCGGAGGTAGTAGCAGGCTGATTTCTGAGTTCAAGGCCAGCCTGGTCTACAGAGTAAGTTCCAGGAGAGCCAGGGCTACACAGAGAAACCCTATCGTGAAAAACAAAAAAACAAAAGAAAAGAAAAGAAAAGAAAAGAAAAGAAGAGAAAAGAAAGAGAGAAATAAAGAGAGAGAGAGTATAGCGTCCCTTCCCCCATCAGCATGGCTGATGCTAGACCAGCCTTGGAAAGCCGCACGTGGCGTGGCATCCGGTTTTTTTTTTTTTTGTTAATTAAGCTAGAAGTAGCCCAGTGTCCTGCAGTCTGCTCTTGTGTTTCTCCTGGGACCCTGCCTCCGTCCAGCTCACCCCAGCTCACCCCAGCTCCACCCAGCTCACCGGCCCACGAGGGACATCCCACAATGCTTCAGGCTTCCCGCCAAACTTCAGACGCCTGCGCAGAACCGACTGGGGGGGTGGGGTCTTCCCTCTTCCCCCCCACCCCCAGTGATTCAGGATCATTAAACAGTAGCTTTGAATAGCAACCCCGTCTTGGTGACCTTCTTTTCCCCTCCCCTATCTCGTTTCAGCCCCAGACCATTTCCCTGGGAACCCCAGTCTGCGAATGTGGGGGTTTACTGCGGGCAGTAGACCCCAACATTCTGGTGCCTCAGATGTGGGCCTGGATGCGAATGGTGACACCCCAAGGGCGAGCTGACTTACTCGTGGAGCTCCGCGGAAAAAGGCAGATCTAGGAAACAGCAAGGTAAGTGCACCTAGTACAGTGATAATTCATAAGAAGGTGTCACACGTTGCTATGCTAAGCTGAATCAACATTGACCCGGTGTTGAATTCACTTAGGTTCAATCAGCGAATATGGGATTGGGTAATTTTAGACCAACAGTGGTCCAAAGCTTTCAAAGGCTCATTCTGGGGAAAGGAACGGGGTTGAACGAGCAGCTGCTAAAAGTCTTTCAGTTAAGATAGGTGTCTACTGCCCATGGTTCAAAGAAGAAGGAAGCTTAGATATAGAACCATGAGAGAGAGTTGGAGAAGCTTTGAGAGACGCCCAGGTGGACAACGTCACTCTTTACCTTTGGGCGTTGGTTAAGGATGCAATTGAAAAGGACATATCACAGATTTTAGATAGCACCCAGGTAGAGCTCGGGGAATCTCTAATGAGGCGTCCCCCAGAGAGAAGGTTTTCAGAAGCGAATATGGAAGCTAGGAATTCAAAGGCATTTGCCTACAGTCAAAGGACTACATAGAGGGAGATAAGCATGGGTTTATTAATATAAAAGGGAACAAAAGTAATTAAATCCAAGGAATGGATACAGTACAGGTCAAGAGAAAGATCCAGGAGAAAAGGAAAATGAATTTTTGAAAAGTTCCCTGGGGACGCCCAGGTGAACTCTCTCTGGAACTCTGAGATGTTTTTCTGCTGTCTTTATATATACACGGTACACCATTTGTCCATGTGGTGATTCATGTTTCATGTTTTGTCCTCTGAATGACTGGCTGTTGTCTGAATGACTGGCTGTTCCGTGTTTTGTGTTGAAAAAAGAAAAATGGTTACAAAAATCATGTCTACTGGTCTCTGATTTCTTAATTTTAGTATGAGCCTCCACAGAGGAGACTAAGAAAGGCAGGTATGTTTGCCTGGGAACTAGCAAGGCACCTGGCCTTGGGCCTTACGCTGGAGGTAGGCGTGGTAAAATAAAATAATTTTTAACTTCTTAGTCCTAGGGATGGGAGGCTGAGAGTTGTTTTTTTCCTGGAAGAATTTTCCTAGAAGGTTCTCTACAATTGGGTCTAAGAATGGACAGGGTCCATTCTTATTTTGAAATTGTGGCTAGAAAAGGTAAAAAGTCTTTAAATTGTTGGGTTTATGAGACAGTTTGACCACTTAACTTAGATTTCTGACCGGTCTTAAAGGTAAAAATACGTTCTGTAGGTATTGGTCATAAGATATATGCTTATAATTAATGGGTATGATCAAAGGATATAACAAGGGTTTTGAAAAGGTTAACATGAAAATGTTTGCTCAGGCTTAGAGCAGTCTTAAACAGCAGCACGTGGCATGGAGCAGCGCAGAAGGCTATGCCTCTAGGATACTTTAAAATTTTTAACTAGTGCCGAGATCGTTTCAAGCACGTGATATGAACAAGCCAGGAAGGGGTCTCAGAAATGCTTCTAATGGAAACAATGTTTTATGTGATTCTTATCCTAACGGGTAGACTTTTGGAAATAGGATTTAAGTTAAACATTAAAATGTGCACAGTCATGCATTTGTAAATTGACTGGTAAGCCTCGTGGCGCAGAGAGAGGTTTAAAGTATTGAATTTTTTTAGAAGAAAAAATGTTTTAAGATTAGATTCTGCTTTCTCAAGGTTGTAGAAAGACCTTAATGTTACAAAGGACACTTAAAATTATGGTTAAAGGGTCCGCCAGCATTCCTTTTGGCAGCAGCCTACAGTTTGATTACAAACTTAAGATTTTTAATTCACCCATAGATTGTTAATTAAGATCATTACAGGAGTGATTAAAATTGCCTTAGAACGGCTTCCATTCAAGGCTTGGGCAAGCCTCATGGCGCTTCTTTGTCCTACAGACCTCACCTTACCCCCTCCCTGCACTCTCCCTGCCTCCAGGGCAAATTTCTCTACACGGTTCGTTTCTGAAGTACCCAAAAGGCTATTGATTTTAAAATTTAAACTTAAGAATTATGATTGGTCAAGCAGACTGTAAGATTTGTAGGGACATTCCAGGCTGGCTTGCTTAATTTTTAAAGGGTTATTATTGATTAAAAGGTTTGTTTTTTCCTTTACACCCTGGCAAATTTAAAGGATTTCTAGTGGACAAGAAAAATTTCTTAATCTCAGGTACGGCTAATAGCCTTACATTATGTAAGAAAAGTTTATAACTTTTGCATCAATAGTAAGAAGCTGAAGATTTAAATCCTTCAGTAGAAAGCATGTCATTTATTAGTGCAGTTTTTAAGGACAGTCTTGTTCAAAAATTTTGCACTCACACTTGGAGCTCTAGAGCTAGCGGATAAAAGTGGCTCCAAATTACAGCCTGGTTAGCTCAGTCCTGGTAGAGCATCAGACTTTTAAAATTGAGGATCCAGGGTTTAAGTCCCTGTTCCTGAAGAAAATATTCAGAGGCAATATTTGGGGTTTAATTATACTGGTAAAACTGTGGTACAACTTTTACAAGAATGATTGGCCATATGAATTCATTCTTTACATCATCCAAATGGTGATGGCTTAAGATAATGTTTCAATATTTTTATAAAATATACAGGTCAAATTTCAAAGATTTACTCTTAGTGTCCTCAGCTTTTACTTGTTTCCAGATAATGATAACGATTCTTGAGGACGTATACTTAATCAAGTGCTGCATTTGGATATCTTTATTTCTAATTAATAGATAAATAAAATATGCACATGTAACTTAAAACCTTTCAATCATTCCAGTTATAATTACTCCTTAAGAGAAACAACTAAAGGTGTTATTGCCTATGTTAAAAATTTTTATGTTTGATATTCAGATTTTATATAAATACTGGAGCTGACTTTTTTTTTAAGATTTATTTTATTTATTATATGAAAGTACACTGTAGCTGTCTTCAGACACTCCAGAAGAGGGTGCCAGATCTCGTTACGGATGGTTGTGAGCCACCATGTGAATGCTGGGATTTGAACTTATCACCTTCAGAAGAGCAGTGCTCTTACCTGCTGAGCCATCTCACCAGCCCTGGAGCTGACTTTAATAGTGAGACATTTGAAACAATTTAATGTTGCCCATGTTACAGAGAATTTTAATATTTCTCTAAGAAAAATTTGGGGGGCTCTTAAAATTTAAATTTAAAAAACAGGGGCAGATAGCTATCCCCGCCCCAACACAAAAAGTGTTGTTTTAAATTTTTGCAGACTGATATTAAAGATCAGTGTGGATAGCCATTGGCATTGGATTAATTACTTAAACCATGGTAAAATGGCAAGACCCTTTCAGGAATAAATGAAAAGAATTTATAAAAAGAGAGAGTTTAGGTTTTTCTCCACAGGATACTGCAGAAACTGACAACAAGGATTACTTCAACAAGCTACTGACACGTAAGTTCCTTACTGCCCTGATTGCTACTTCAAGAAGACTGAATGGAGCATATACTTTTAACTTTTAACTGGTCCCAGATGAGAAAGGCTTAACTGCCTTACTTTATATGTGTTTAACCTTTTGGGACACAGTACATTAGAGACTGTGAAACTTAACTTTAAAGATTTGGTAATAAGAAGGAGGCATAATGATTTTTCTGTGTCCTTCAATGTGACCAGTTTTACAATCTTAAACTGGTCTAGGAATTATTCCAATATGAGATTCTCCTATTAAGATTGTCAAAGAATCTTTCAGCCATTAAGGTTAACTTGAAACTTAATCTATTTTACATAAGAAACAGCTTTTCTGCCAATTCTCCAAGCCACCTCCTCCACACCTGGAGGCCAGAGCTTAAGCTTGATGGTTACTAATTTACAACTATATAAAGACTTCCCCCTTTCTCTGGAGAGTTGCTAAATTGCAACTGAATAGAACTTCCTAACTCTCCCAAGAGAAGCTATTGTGTTTTAACTGCTCTCAGCTTTGTGTTTCCAAACAGGCTTTTGTCTCCCTCCTGCAGAACTCCAGCAAGCCAACAGCTGCAGGTCAGGAACTGGGAGATTTTACAGGCACAATTGACAGAATCACTGAGATGTGACCGTACATATGAAATATCATAATTATGGCTTTGGTCTGTTTGGGAAACTAGATATGCTGAGAAGGCTGACGATCTATGACGGGCACCCAGAAATTTCCAGCTATACCATTCTAAGACAGAGATGCACACCAAAAGGCCATGGCTTATTAATATTTTGCCACAGAGCCACGTTTGTGTTATAAATTTCACAAACTAGCTGCACACATGCTCAGGGATAGAATTTGGGTAGCTGAGAAATTCCTAAGACACGACGCAGCTGAAACAAGCAAGGTTTCCCGTGTGCAGGACTTAAATAGCACAAAAGAATATTGTGCCTCAGTCCCGCTTTTTATTATAAAAGAAGGAAGGAAATGTAGAGTCGCTTCCCCCATCAGCATGGCTGATGCTAGACCAGCCTTGGAAAGATGGACATGGCGCGACATCCCTTGTTTTGTTAATTAGGCTAGAAGTAGCCTGGTGTCCTGCGGTCTGCTCTAGTGTTTCTCTCAGGACCCCGGCTCCGCCTAGCTCACCCCAGCTCCGCCCAGCTCACAGGGGGGGGCTCCACCCAGCTCACCGGCCCACGAGGGACATCCCACAATGCTTCAGACTTCCCCCCAAACTTCAGACACCTGCGCAGAACCGACTGGGGGGTGGGGCCTCCCCCCCCCCCCCAGTGATTCGGGAGCATTAAACAGTTGCTTTGAACAGCAACCCTGTCTTGGCGACCTTCTTTTCCTCTCCCCTATCTCATTTCAGCCCCAGACCATTCCCCTGGGAACCCCAGTCTGCAAATGTGGGGGATTACTGTGGGTGGTGGACCCCAACAAGAGAGGAAGAAAGAAAGAAAGAAAGAAAGAAAGAAAGAAAGAAAGAAAGAAAGAAAGAAAGAAAGAAAGAAAGAAAGCATAATTCAGGCTTTACATGAAATGGAAGGAGCCTACATAAGGAAATGCAGACCTGGGCTGGAGATGGCTCAGTGTACGTGTAAGGAGCTGAGTTTTAATTTTCAGCATCCACTTAAAGCACCAGGCACAGCCATGCACACACCTGCATTGATTTCTTTAGGTCTGGTATTCTAGAGCATAAGTTATTGTGGGAAATATTAAAAAGAGCAGCAAGTTCCTGCACTACACACAGTTACTCTCAGCCCTGGCTGTCTCTCAGGTCAGTTCTTATCTCCTAGAGATTCTCTGACTCAGTGCTCCAAAATCTCTCCACACAGCTCCATAAATTCCCACTGGTGGGTTGTTACCACGTCAGCCCCATGCTTTGACCTTGATACAAATTGCCATGGTCTTTGTGGTGCACATCTGGCAAAAACATGCTTTCTCTCTTGAATCCAGTTGAAACTCATGAAGGAAAACATCACACAAACTTAATTCAGAAACAATGGTAACCCAATCGCTGGGTGCAACAACTAGAATCCTAATCTTGTAAGCCATATTAAATCTAAATTCTCCTGTAGCAAATCTGCCAGGATTTGCTATAGAAGCCGGGTGATACTACTAGCTACATCTTGTCCTCTTGGTTTCCCTGTGCAAAAAGGCCCCTAACTCTCTCCTGATTCCTCTCTGCCTCTGTCCAACCTGAAAGCCCTGCCTACTCTATCCATACCTGCTTATAAGCAGGCAGCTAGTCAAAACAAGATTTTTTTAAAAAGATTTATTTATTTACTATATGTAAGTACACTGTAGCTGTCTTCAGATGCTCCAGAAGAGGGCATCAGATCTCATTACAGATGGTTGTGAGCCACCATGTGGTTTCTGGGATTTGAACTCAGGACCTTTGGAAGAGCAGTCAGTGTTCTTACCCGCTGAGCCATCTCACCAGCTCCTCAAAACAAGATTTAAACCCAAAATTCCCAGGGAGCCCACATTAGACAGAATTTGAGCATCCTATAAGATGTGTTAGAACAATATATCATTACAATATTGATTTAACTGTGAATTTATAAAATTGGGTTTAGTTGTTTTTAGGATAGATTTATATATAGATTCTGTCTGAATCGTATGGGGAATTTCACCCACAGTTTGGAATTAGTATAGGGAAAATTAGTCACTGACTCCAAGTAGAGAGAGCAGTGATAATTACCTGCTATGATCAGATATTAATCAATAGTGTCTGTAGCTTCAGGTAGAAAGCTCAACAGATAACTAGTGTAACAAATAAAATTAGTATCTGTGGCTAATGAGCTGTGTGCCCTCCATTAAGAAAAATAATTTGCTTGGCCTCTCTGTCCTGGGCCATTCCTTTCCAATGTGATGAGTCCATCTCGAGGTACACCTGTGCCTTTGGGAGGCTCTCAGTCGTCAGACCAACATAACTCAGTGGTAAAATGTCTGGGAACAGGAATGTCTGACTCTGGGAGATGAAGAGGCTCATCTTTCAGGGCTTCCACAATACTGACTTTGTGTTCAAGAGGCAGAGCAGTGAGCTGCCTTTCCACCTGCTCTGTGCATTCACAAATAGGATCCTTGAACTCATTCTGGATGGGCCTTAGTGGCACAGGACATTGATCAGCACACAGGAGGCAGAGGCAGGATCTCTCACAGGATCTCTGTGAGTTTGGGGCCAACCCAGGCTCCACAGTAAGACACTGTATCAAAACAAAGCCCCTGTACATAATCCTTACTCTAGGATTGAGGTTCAATGGTATAGTCTTGTGTAGCATGCTCTTAGGCCTGGGTTCAGCCCCTTGCATGGCACTTCTAAGAGAGGATGGGGGAGAAAGCAAAGAAAGAAAGATCATAGCCACACACTCACACCCCACAATGATCCTTCCAAAGTGGGTAAGATATACTAGCTCTGTGTGTCTTGGGATGCTAAATGTCTCCCTGCAGGCTAGTAGGGCTGGGCGTTTGGCTCACAGCCAGCTGTTCTGGAAGGCTGTGGAACTTTAGTGGCTTTGGTGTGAAGAAAGTGAGTCACTTGAGATTGTATAGTCTGAGTCTGTTCCCAGTTCTGTCCTGGTCTCAGTCTGGTCTCAGACTCCTGACTGTGATACAATGTAACTAGCTGCTTCCCACTCCTGTCAAGGTAGTTCTCCTCCCAGACCAGAAGGAATGTATCCTTTCAAACTGTAAGCCAAAATAAAGCCTTCCCTTTCAGTCCTGACTTGTCAGAGATTTGATAACAGCATTAAGAATCATCCCTCATCCATTGTACATACAACTTGGCTGTAAAAAAATACATCTCTACACTCAAATACTTTAATCTTCTAAGTGGGTGTTTCCTTCTCAGAGACACTAAGACACAAATGCAGCCAGGCAGGCAAATATAAAAGACATTTATTTTCATGTATTAAATGAATAAGCATTTATTGATCAATATTTAAAATAGAACTTCTGCAAAATCATCTTGAAAAGTATACATTTGTTTAGATACATACAAATGTAGCTGAAACCCTTGGGTCCACCCAGACTTGCTCTATGTATGAACACAAAGATAGCCATGGTTTTGTTTCAGGGCCAGTGGAATTTTTTGTTCCTTCAATACAGGGTTTCTTTGTGTAGCCCTGGCTGTCCTGGAACTCGATCTGTAGATCAGGCTGTTCTCACAGAGATCCACCTGCCTCTGCCTCTGCCTCTGCCTCTGCCTCTGCCTCTGCCTCTGCCTCTGCCTCTGCCTCTGCCTCTGCCTCTGCCTCTGCCTCTGCCTCTGCCTCTGCCTCTGCCTCTGCCTCTGCCTCTGTCTCTGCCTCTGTCTCTGCCTCTGCCTCTGCCTCCTGAGTGTTGGGACTCAGGACCAGTGATATTTGACCAGAAGAATCCCCACCCCCCTCCCGAGTCCTTGCTAACTACTCTCAAGGATTTATTTTAGGGTCCCCCACATATTGTACCCATTTCCCTAACTGCCTTCCACTGCCTACAGTAATTATATTCAGCAAAGTATGTGCTAGATAATATGGGAAGTTAAGCAGAGACTTCCCAGCCGTTCTGTGCAGCTCTGTGATGCTGCTGCTGTGTCAGGTGCACTTATACAAGCTGTGGAGTGCAGGACAGTGCAGCAGCCATTGGCAAAACCCTGAGCCAAAGGACGGAGAGCCACTGGCCAGAGCACAGGTGGCTGCCAAAGCAGGATAATAACACAAGGATAGCAAGTGTGTTCTGATTCCTTTTTACCGGGATGGGGGAGGGAAGGGGGTGTTCCTGTGTTAGTCAGCTGTGGATTTTCACTCCACTGGGATTTATATATTTGGTTTGCAAGCTGTAGGTTTCCCCCACTGCTTCCTTATCAAAGGCCTATGAGAGACCTTTGGTCCCTTTGGAGGGAGAGTTCAAAGCTACTCTGATTTGGTTTCGATTCTGTAAGAAACAATATAGAAAATGACTAAACAGTAACCTGTAGGGATGAATTTGATTTTCACCTCTCGCAGTTAGAATTTTACATCTATAACGGAAGCCTGGAACCAGCGATCCCTCCCACCGCCTCACTTTATTTCACAGCATAGCCATAGATGTGGGGCCGCACCAACGTCCAGGAGAGTGGGGCCTGGATGTGCTGCAGCTTCAGCTTGGAGAAGCTGGCCTGCTCTAGGGTCTTCCAGCTCTCTCTCGTCAGATTGCATCCGTCAAAAACAAGGAACCAGACAGGATCCAGGACTTGTTGCCAGAAGTGATTCCAGGTGGACCGTTCATCTGCCACGTGTTCCATGAAGTAAAAAGCCCCTCCCTGAAAAGAAACACACACACATTTTAAGGATAGTGGCTTTGGGAAATCCACTTTACAAAATGCCTCAAGTTTCAAATTCGAGTGGCCTGAGGCTGACTTTGAGAAGACACAGGTAGGTTAAAATAGAGAAAGATATTATCTGGGTAATGTCAGTTCAATTTCTGTCACATTTTATACAGAGCTAGCTGGGCATGAGAGCACATGCCTGGAATCTCCACACCAGGGTGGCTAAGGGAAGATGACCTTAAGTTACAGGCCAGCCCAGCCACAGTTAGACTCTGTCTTAAACTTTTTAAAAGGAGCTGCCAGCCTAAGCAATAGATGTATTTTTGTGATCATAAAGTATTCCTGACACTGAAACAGAAATCACTGAGTGTGAGCTGTCTCCCGTCTCTGCATATCACGCACATCCCTTCATCCTCTCCTCTCTCCACATCCCTCCATCCCTCCACTCTCACACTGTTATTTGTAGCAGAACAAACCTGTAATCCCAGTGCACAGGAAGCAGGGCAGGGCACTGCTGTAAGCTGGAGGCCAGCCTGGGCACTGAGGTTACTTCAGAGCCAGTCTGGGTTACATAGACAAGAAAATCAATGTTGCTTTTTAAGTTTTATTACCTCTGCTGGTTTTGTTTTATTTTTGATACAGGGTCTCACAGTGCCATTGTAACTTGTTCTCTGACCTCCTTGGGACTGGCACATACATGGTGTATATAGCTCATGCAGATATGCACAGGAACAAAAATCCCTTTGCAAAAACAAAACAAAAAACAAAACAAAACAAAACAACAACAATAACAAAAAAAACAGAACAAACAGAAAACCAGCCACTATCCTATTATATGTAAACTTGCAATTTTTTCTAAAATCAAGTCTATAACACACATGGTTTGTAACCATCTTTATTTACTTCACATCGGCTAGGCTCTCCCCAGTATTCCTCTGTAAGAAGCATTAACATCCACCAATCTTGAGAGCACCTCTAATTGTTGCCAATTATATGCATTGTTAAAAAGCAAGATTGAATTACTAGAACGTGGTCCCTTTTAAAACACCTTGGTAGAAGTTTTCAAAGTGCCCTTTGGAAAAACTGAATCGCATTTACATTATCACTAGCAATGGCTCTGGAAGTGCCCATTTCCAATAAAGGGCTGGCAAACCCCCACTTCCTACCCATACACGCCAATATTTTTGACAAAAGGTCTTGCTATTGTAGCCTAAGTTGGCATCAACTGCTTTAAACACACATGTGTGCACACACACACACACACACATGCACTACACTCTAATTGTAGTACAGGGGAGACAGAGACAGGTAGATCTCTAACACCTCTGGCCCCTCAGCCTGGCTAACTTGGTGAGTTCCAGACAGTGAGCGATTCTGTATCAAGAGTGGGAGCTGCCTCTGAGAAGTGACATGCCTGTAGCTGTCCTCTGACCTCCACACAAACTCCCACACACGTGCGCTCATATACAGGAAAACTCACATAAAAATATGTCTTTAATATCCTTAATAGATATAAAATCTTTTACTAGAGAGTTGATGTTTGGCTCCCTTTAGGTCTCTTGATATCCACTATCATGCTCATGGAAGTAACTGCTTTTTTCCTTACTCTGATCAGGAGTAAGTTTTATTACAATTCTATTAGCTTGGTATGGTATCGGTGTGGTATCACCTTTAATTCTAGCTCTGGGGCTGTCAGCAGGAGGATCAAGGTCAGCCAACACACACACTCTCTTCTAGGCCTGTGGAGCCACAGGAGGCCTCTTCCAGGTCCAGCACCAGGACTGAGGAAATGGAGGGCATGCAGAATAGAAATGGACAGCCAGCTTGGGCTACATAAGACCTTTTCTCAGAGGTTGGGGGGGAGAGGGGAGAGGGGGAGAGGGGAGAGAGAGGAAAGGAGAAAAGGAGGGGAGAGAGGAGAGGAGAGAAGAGAGGAGAGGAGAGAGGGAGAAGAGGGAAGAAGGGATGAGAGGGAAGGGGAGAGGAGAGGGAAGGGGAGAAGGGAGGAGAGGGAAGGGGGAGGGAGGAGAGGGAAGAGGAGGGGAGAGGGAAGGGGAGAGAGGAGAGGGAAGGGGAGGAGAGAGGAAGGAAGAGGAGAAGAGAGGAGGGAAGGGGAGGAGGGAGGAGAGGGAAGGGGAGGAGAGAGGAGAGGGAAGGGGAGGAGGAAGGAGAGGGAAGGGGAGGAGGAAGGAGAGGGAAGGGGAGGAGGGAGGAGAGGGAAGGGGAGGAGGAAGAGAGGGAAGAAGAGAGGGAAGGAGTGAAAGAAAGAACACCACTGAGAGTCCACCATGTGGACCTCACTGCTGAGGGCAGGTTGCTGGCTGCCTGAGCTGTCTCACAAGTCCACCTCCTGCCTCTTTTATCTTTGTTAATTGTTGCTTCTTGTCTTTTGAAACAGTTTCACAACATCACCCAGGTTGGTGTAGAACTCAGGACTTGGCAAACTCACTGTTTAGCCAGCTACTCTTGAACTCTCTATCCTCCTGCCTCCACATCCTTAGTGCTGGCTTTACAGGTATGCACCACCACACCTGGCCTCTACCTTAAACTGCCAGGGAGGGGCCAGCCCCTGCTGTTCTTCTTTCCTGGTGGTTTTTCTTGAGGCAGTGGAAGGGGAAAATGTTTACCTACCTTAAATCTAGTCACCTTGCTACTGTGACTGGCCTGAATGAGTCCCTTTGAGGTCAGAAACTGCCTTCTCTGGCATTTAGCACCTCATCATGAAACAGCAGGGTATGAAGTAAAGGATTAATTGCCAGACCCTTCTCCCTCTTGTCCAAATGCCTCTTGCTTTTTTATGGAAAATTAAGAACAATAAACTGCTATTGAACCCAGAAGGAGAGAATCATAATCACAGAAGGAAAAAACTATTACACAAGCAAATATGGATTAAACTCGCATAAATTCATAGGCAGAATCATGCACACACATTCCTAAATCTCCATTCCAACCAGTTGGACCCAGCTTAATACTTATCCCATAATTACATACTTACACACACACACATCCATACTTACATATGTGTATGGAGCACAAGACCAAGCACCAGTGCAGAAAGAACTCACTCCTTCTGGATGAAAAATGAGCTCCAATCCTTACTGCATAGAGAAAGGAAAGGCTTCTACACTTTTAATGCTAAATGAGTTAAACCCAAGCCTGTAAGAAGAAAGCTTTGTTCCTTTAATAAGACTAAGCCTGCCTTTCTATAAAGGAAAAACAAACAAACAACAAACCTGTTCTGCCCTGTGGTAAGGAGAAGCCTGCCTGCTCCTTCTGCTCTCTGCAGCGTCTTCTTTTTTTTTCTCCTTCCCTCTGCAGTCTGCATATTGCTCTCTTAATATTTTAAGTTGTGTTATAATTTCTAAGACACTCCACTCTGTATTCTCCCTCTACTCCTGCTCTCTCCTGCTGCTCTGCTGTAACAATGCTCTGCTCCCAGTGCCTTACTCCCAGTGCTCTCTCCTGCTGCTCTGCTGTAACAGTGCTCTGCCCCCAGTGCCTTACTCCCAGTGCTCTCTCCTGCTGCTCTGCTGTAACAGTGCTCTGCNTTCATACCTTTCCTAGGAGAGTAGGTCACGTGGGTTTTCCAAGCATCCCTATTTTACAAAAGTTCACTAGAAATTCAAACATAAACTGAATAAGAAGTTTACAAGAGAGAATGTTTACATGCATATCCATTAAGAGGAATTATCTGGAGCTGGAGATATGGCTCAGTGGTTAAGAGCACTGACTGCTCTTCCAGAGGTCCTGAGTTTAATTCCCAATAACCATGTGGTGGCTCACAACCATCTGTAATGGAATTTGATGCCCTCTTTTGGTGTGTCTGAAGACAGTGACAGTGTACTCATATGCATGAAATAAATAGCTAATTAAATAAATCTTTTTTAAAAAAGTACCTATCTGGCTAAACATTCATAATCAATTACCAGTTCTACAGGTTTGTGGAGATTCAGGACTGTAACTTTTGTGACTAAGGTATTGGTGAACTTTTGTATAGATAAACCCAGTGGATATTTCATCTTCTGGTTTTGCACCTATAGAAAATCCTCGGTTCTCTTTTTATGACCTCAGGTTAATTGTTTTACAGCCTCTCCAACTGTGCTGTAAGTTGTAGATGCCTGCTTTCTATCTCAGAAGCAATCAGCTCATGACTCTTGAAGACTGGCAGAGTTCTTACTGCAGTTTTGACATCAGAAAGGACTTAATAAGCAGGCTGGCTGAGGGGGGTTGACCAGAGTGAGCAGAGGTCGTGAAAACTTAATTCCCAACAACCACGTAAAGGTTCACAACCATCTGAACAGCCACAGTGTACTCATATGCATTAAATAAATAAATAAATATTTTTTTAAAAAAGAAAGGACTTAATAGCAGTTCTATTATAAAAGAGCTTAATAATTACTAATATAGTTTTAGGAATTCTTATAGGATCATCATTAATGATTAGGAAATCATCTATTTGTCTATATAGCATCACTACAAGATAGTACATCTTCATTTTTCTGCAGAGATCTGCTCAAAATGGGTGAGCTAATACCTAGTGATTGTTATATATGTTTAATAATAACAGGAAAAACATATTAATAGCAGGAATCTTTCCTACTATGGAATTCTCTTGGGCCTTGCCTGCAGAAGCAAATCTGTCAATAGCTTTAACAGTCCATGGCAGAACCATCTCAGGAAGATCACCTGCTAGTTTTTAGCTTCTCCTTGATGACTCCTGGCATTGAAACTTTAAAAGAAAAACAAACCTAAAAGGAACCTTTTAATTCACTAACAAATTGTTCCCAGGCACTGGCTGCAAGTCTCTGTAGACACCAGTGTTGTGTGTAGAAGAGGAGGAATCTACAGGAGCCACTTCCTAGATGGAGTTGTTTTAAAGATTGCATTATTTCAGTAATATGCAAATGACATTGTGGAGGCATTAAGTCACCAACCATGTCTGAATTCAGGGCAGCATTTTGTCACTAGAAAGTGAGCGCTGTCACTCTCAAGAGGAATCAATCTGACGTGCATCTGCAGAACACATAGGCCATACAGATGCTACTACAACTTATTATTAAACAGCATCTGGGCATTTTCTAATAAAGAAACCCATCCCTCTTTGGTAAGCACCCTTTTCAGGCTACTCTAGTCTGGCTACCTAAAGGCAGAGACTTTTGAGACAGAATTTGGAGTTAGAAATGCAGTTACCACAAAAAACAAAACAAAACAAAAAAAAACAGATAAAGTAAGACATGTGTTTATGGGCTATTGAGATGGCTCGGCAGTTAAGAGCACTGACTACTCTTCCAAAGGTCCTGAGTTCAAATCCCAGCAACCACATGATGTGTTTGAAGACAGCTACAGTGTACTTACATATAGTAATAAATAAATCTTTGGGAAGATGGGGGAGGGTACAGAGTGAGCTCTGAGTGGGTGTTAAGATTTGGAAATCTGTGTAGCTAAAAACACAGGGTGCATGAGAAAGCTGAAGAGGATATAACATGAAAGGAGAACTGAGGAAGAAACCCTCAGTGTCTAGGGAGCAAAGA